>CM074720.1:526348879-526631379 GCA_037306005.1 Rhinophrynus dorsalis | reverse complement strand
CAGGCAGGCCGGGTCATACACGATCAGAGAGATTTAGAACAAACGTCAGGAACTAGTACATCACGAAAGGGCACCATAGTGTAGACATGACAGAGTATATAAAGGCTATCACTGGGCGGCGACAAAGATACCTGGCCAATCAGAGCAAGGCAGTGTAATTAGGAAGTCAGAATGTCGCCGCCTGCAGCCAAGAGCACGGGCACCGTGATAGATGGATAGATAGATAGATAGATAGATAGATAGATAGATAGATAGATAGATATAGAGATAGATATAGAGATAGCTAGATAGATATAATAATAATAATCCTTTATAATAATCCTTTATAATAATCCTTTATTGTATATAGCGCACACAGATTCCGCAGCGCTTTACACTCATATTGGTTCCTGTCCCCATTGGGGCTCACAATCTAAATTCACCTATCAGTATGTTTTTGGATAGATATAGATAGACAGATAGATATAGATTGATAGATAGCTATTAAATAGATAGATAGATAGATAGACAGACAGACAGAGAGATATAGATAAATAGATAGATAATAGATAGATAGATAGATAGATAGATAGATAGATAGATAGATAGATAGATAGAGATATAGATAGATAGATAGATAGATAGATAGATAGATAGACAGATAGATAGACACAGAGAGATAGATAGCTATAGATAGATAGAATATATAGAGATAGCTACATAGATAGATAGACAGATAGATAGACAGATACATATAGACCAATAGATCGATAGATGAGATAGATAGATAGATAGATAGATAGATAGATAGATAGATAGAGATAGAGAGATAGATAGATATTAGATAGATAGATAGATAGATAGATAGATAGATAGATAGATAGATAGATATGAGATAGATAGATAGATAGATAGATAGATAGATAGATAGATAGATAGATATGAGATAGATAGATGATGCATGAAATGAGTGTAAGAGTTCTCCCGTTTTCTTCATTGCAAAACTGCCTTCAGTAACTCTTTTGTTTTATACTCAGTTTTATTTTGATATCAGTGGGATAAATGTATTAAAACCAGTTCATGGATGAGTGTAATTTATCATTAATACATGGTTTCCATTAATATTTCAATAGTCTTTAATGTGAGTAATTTTTCCTACTCTCCCATATGGAACTTAGAGGAAATAATGTATTTTGCACAGCAAAATCAGCCACCAGAATAATTCTGTGGTTTAATAAATGCCCCACTTATTTGTAAACTCATTTTAAATGGTGAACATCTAATGCTGACAATTTCAAAATGTATTTATTAAAATTGACTGGATTTTATTGAATGTTAACCAGATGCTCTGGCAATCTGTGCTGCAATTAAATCATCTCTGTTTGTGGATTTGTAGTTAAATTGAGAGCGAAGCAATTGTCTCCAGCATCAGAATAAATAGGAATACTACTTGTTTTCTGAATAATGAGGTTTGACATGTCTAAGGAAAATAGTTATATGATTGAAGTAAGAACGGCAGCATTTTAAGGGAAATCAACTGCCATAATGTTCTATATTGTTACTGAGTAAAAAGTTATTCCATGCCTTTTTAAAAGTATCTACAGCATATGTAAAAACAAAATTCTATACCGCCCTTACAACCCTTGCTTTTACTGTAGCCGAAAGTGCCTTTCCTTTCAACTTAATGGATAACCCCTGTTTTTTGCTCAGCCCTTTGATTAAAGAGTAGACTTGTGCATGGTGAGAAAATTTGTTTCATCAAAATTAATCATGCAATATATATATAATTATTATTATTATTATTATTATTAATCTTTATTTATATAGTGCCAACAAATTCCGCAGCGCTTTACAGTAGGTAATAGACATAAAGAGGTATTAAATAGTACAATCAAATGTGGAGAACAGAAGGATCAGAGGGTCCTGTTTGTGAGAACTTACAGTCTAGAGGAAGGTAGTTATGACACAGAAGGAGTAAGTGCTATTGGGTGTAAGTGCCTCCTACCACATGAACTGCCAGTCAGTGGGTGGGAGAGAGAAGTACTGATGAGTACTGTGGTCCAGGGAAGGGGTGATTGTTAGTGATATTGTTTATGGAGGTAGTTCATAGGCTTCCCTGAAGAGGTGAGTTTTCAGGGAGCGTCTGAAGATCTGAAGGTTGGGGGAGAGTCTGATTGTGCAGGGGAGGGAATTCCAGAGCTGGGGTGCAGCACGGGAGAAGTCCTGTAGGCGGGATTGGGAGGATGAGATAAGAGCTGTGGAGAGGAGAAGGTCGTGTGCAGAGGGAATATGGCGAGAGGGAGTATATTTGGAAATGAGCAATTAAATATAGGGGGGTGCAGTGTTAGTGAGGGCTCTATAAGTTAGCACCAGAATTTTGAATTTAATTCTGTATGCTAATGGGAGCCAGTGTAGGGACTGACAGAGGGGTTTGGTGTCAGAGAAGAGATGAGTGAGGCAGATTAGTCTTGCAGCAGAGTTCATTATGGACTGTAGTGGGGTTAGTCGGGTGAGAGGAAGGTCATATATAAACATATTCTGGGAAAAGAAGTTTGTTTGCCATCACATTTGGCTCATCAGAATTTCCTTGAAAATGTTTGTTCCTGGATAAAACTTGTTCAACACTATTTTCATTCGGGAAGGTCCCTACCACCTTCTCTGTCCTGACATTTGTACAAGATTCCTTCAAACAAATTACACAAAACTTGACCATCAATTTCAGTGGGGTTTTCATCAGGTTACCTAAATCAACAATATAAAAATAAATATTGTTCACGTTTTTTCTTTAGCTTACTTGGAGCCAATGTGCCGGTCAATGGGGTGATGTATTGTTTACATTTCTATCTTTAAAGGAATAGTAATACTTCATTTTATCTTTATTAAGATATTAAGCCATCTCTTCTCAGATGTGGAATCCAGTCCATAGACCAGACAGATAACAGCAGGGGACAATCTTCTTCCTATGAGAACAATGAAAGCCCTTCCCCCCTTGACAAGTTTTTCAGCTTTTTCCCTTATCTTAATTGAAGATTGTCCCTCTCTGCAGTCTACCTGGGCACCTCCCTTCTGATCTGGCTGAACGGGGGGGGGGATACTTTGCTTGTGAATATCTCTTAAACCATAAAGGTTTTGAGAGATAAGACTTATATTGTTTTTCATGTTTTCTTAATGCCTACAAAATAAAATAAAGATAAAACAAAGTATTACTATGCCTTTAAATATGAGTCCAAGTCTGAGAACTTTAGCCTTTTTATTTAACATCGTTTTTGAAAGATTTCTGTTTTTTTATCTAGCTGGGTAGAGATCCAGTTTGGATTATATAGGGTTAATTGAATCCTGGATATAGTTTCATGTAACTTTATGTTGATTGTTAGGAAACAACATTGTTGCAGGAAGAAGATCTAATCAATCCAGCGGGTGGCGATATTTTAAATGTGGGTTTAGGGATAAAAGGAAGTGCTGCTTGTTTGTAATTAGATAGTTCATTATAGATTAGTGTTTGAAAAAGTAGCGGTTTGATCACTACAAAGGGCGTAACATTTTTACGAAATTATATTTGTTTTACACTCATTGTTTGTAAAATCATTTACGACCACATATTGTGGTTTATTTTAATAAATCGTGTTTATATATTTTTAAATATTAAAACTAGCAGCGCATATTTCCTTTGTTCATCAGAACTAGCGCTTATACCTCTGGTTTAAAGTGAGAGATTCACCCTTTGCGTACAGGACTGTATTTGGAAAGAGACACACCGGTTGTGCTTGAGCAGGGTCAAGCTTTACAATTAACCCTGCAAGTGACATCGATACCGGTGCATACAGTGAATATAAAAAGTCTACACACCCCTGTTAAAATGCCAGGTTCTTGTGATGTTAAAGAATGAGACAAAGATAAATCATGTCAGAACTTTTTCCACCTTTAATGTAACCTATAACGTGAACAATTCAATTGCAAAACAAACTGAAATCGTTGAGGGGAAAAAATGAAAAATAAAAAACTCACAATAACCTGGTTGCATAGGTGTGCACACCCTTAAACTAATACTTTGTTGAAGCACCTTTTGATTTTATTACAGCAATCAGTCTTTTTGGATAAGGGTTTATTAGCATGGCTCATCTTGACATGGCAATATTTGCCCACTCTTCTTTGCAAAAGCGCTCCAAATCTGTCAGATTGCGAGGACTTCTCCTGTGCACAGCCCTCTTCAGATCACCCACAGATGTTCAATTGGATTCAGGTCTGGGCTGTGGCTGGGCCATTCCAAAACATTAATGTTCTTCTGGCGAAGCCATGCTTTTTTGGATTTGGATGTGTGCTTTGGGTCATTGTCGTGCTGAAAGGTGAACTTCCTCTTCATCTTCATCTTTCTAATGGACGCCTGAAGGTTTTGTGCCAAAATTGCCTGGTATTTGGAACTGTTCATAATTCCCTCTACCCTGACTAAGGCCCCTATTCCAGCTGAGGAAAAACAGCCCCAAAGCATGATGCTGCCACCACCATGCTTCACTGTGAGTATGGTGTTCTTTGGGTGATGTGCAGTGTTGTTTTTGTGCCAAACATACCTTTTGGAATTATGGCCAAAAAGTTCAACCTTGGTTTCATCAGACCATAACACATTTTCCCGTGTGCTTCTGGGGGACTTGATGTTTGTTATTGCAAACTTCAGCCGGACTTAGATGTTTTTCTTTGTAAGAAAAGGCTTCCGTCTTGCCACCCTACCCCATAGCCCATTCATATGAAGAATACGGGAGATTGGTGTCACATGTAGCACACACCCAGTACTTGCCATAATTTTCTGCAGTTCCTTTAATGTTGCAGTAGGCCTATTGGAAGCCTCCCTGACCAGTTTTCTTCTCGTCTTCTCATCAATTATGGAGGGACATCCAGTTCTTGGTAATGTCTCTGTTGTGCCATATTTTCTCCACTTGATGATGACTGTCTTCACTGTTTTCCACTGTATATCTAATGCTTTGGAAATTCTTTTGTACCCTTCTCTTGACTGATATCTTTCAAAAATGATATCCCGCTGATGCCTTGGAAGCTCTCTGAGGACCATGGCTTTTGCTCTGAGATGCAACTAAGCAAATATCAGGAAAATCCTACTAGAACGGCTGAACTTTATTTGTGATTAATCAGAGTCACTTTAAATGATGGCAGGTGTTTAATGACTTCTATTTAACATGAGATTGAATGTGATTGGTAAATTCTGAACACAGCCACATCCCCAGTTATAAGAGGGTGTGCACACCTATGCAACCAGGTTATTGTAAGTTTTTTATTTTTACTTTTCCCCCTCAACGATTTCAGTTTGTTTTGCAATTGAATTGTTCATGTTATAGGTCACATTAAAGGTGGAAAAAGTTCTGACATGATTTATCTTTGTCTCATTGTTTAACATCACAAGAACCTGGGAATATAACAGGGGTGTGTAGACTTTTTATACCCACTGTACACAAAATACTCCGGTAGATTTGACTCCGTGAGTATTACTATTTTTCTGCAAAATATAGCCAATGAGCGCTTGTTCCTGTAGAAATCCTATTTGCACAAGTGTGGGGGAGAGCTCCCATGAGTGTGTCTAAGAAGATTTCCATGAACAAAGCTCCCCCACTAAAAATATATTCACTCATATGTGAGAGTGAGGAAGCCATATCATCTTTGACAGAACTTGTATGACATCGGAGTTAGGAGGTAACAGAGGAGACAAGAGTTTTCATTTCTGTACCACAACCACCAGCAGCAGCATTAGACTAATCTGGATAGACACATAGAGCAGCATGGCATAAGGGAGGGAAAATTCTATAGAAAGAAGAAGTACAGGTAGCTGTGTCTAACAGAAATCCCCTCCCCCCAAAAAATACACTGTGATCTCTGAGAGTAAGGTATGAAGTAGCAACATCTTTGACTTTGTTAGAAGTATGATATGGGAGTTAGAGGTGATAGAGATTATGAGAGTTGGCATTGCAGTACTGCCTCTACCACCACCACCACCCGCAATAGACAGACACATACAGCATCAACATGGTATATGGGGTACAAACGTCTAGAGAAAGAGGAGTACAGGTGGCTGTGTCTAAAAAAAAGCTCTTCAAAAAAAAGAACATACATTGATCTACGAGAATGAGTAAGGAACCAGCAGCAACATCTGTAATAATGTAACACATACAGTATTGGCTTCAGGAGGTGATGAAGGAGGTGTATGTTGGCATTGCAGTACCACCAGAGAAAAAAAGAGGCACTGCGCACCAAAATGGATGTACACTATATGGGATAGAGAGAGTAATATGTGTGGTAGAAACAATGTTAACTAGACAGCTAGTTAGAATAGAAATTCAGAATAGCATCTATATTAAATCTATGAAACAGAATTTCAAGATAATACACAAAGTGCATGCAATCCAAAATTGATGGTATATTATAAAAATAACAATATTTCAAGTATAAAGCTGTCCCTATATCTTATATATGGGTGGTAGCTCCTCTCTCTTATGCTGCTAGTCTTTAATCAATTCATGCACCAAAAAGTTCACTGAAGACTCATTGTGATACATGCAAGGCAAGAACAAGAAGGAAGGGGTAGACAGCGCAAAATATATCCTCTAAGTGTAGTAAGTCATAGCATGCACATTGAAACACAACATATGTTTAATAGGCAATAAATAAATAAACAAATAAAATCACAGTAAATCACAGAGAATAATAAAGCTCTTAATAGTATATCCACAATGTGAGTGCTAAAAATTCCCAAACTATGCATAAATATAAAGAGACACAAAAATCCTATATATGTCTCTGTACATGCAATAATAGGGAAAATAAGGGGTGATTGCAGTACCACCAGCATCATCTCTGACAGTGTTGCAAGCACAGTACAAGCTTCATGAAGTGATAGAGATGATTAGGCTTGACATAGCAGGACCACCATCAGCAACGTCTGTGACTGTGTTACAAGAACAGCATGGGTTTCAGGTGGTGATACAGAAGGAATTGCTGGCATTGCAATAACACCCCGAGCAGCACTAACATTAGACCAATCCAGATAGACAAATACAGCAGCATGGCCTGTACTGAGGAAGTTTGGGTAATGGCTGTTTAACAAAAAAAAGCCCCCACTGATCTCAGAGAAAGTATGGAAACAGCAACAACAAGCACGGAATGGGCTTCAGGAGGCAATGAAGAAGGCGAGCTTGGGCAGTGCAGAGCAATACCAAAATCAGCACAGCACCTTACTGTATTTCAAGTAAAGTATGGGCTTCAGGCAGTGATAGAGGAGGCCATTATTAGTAATGAATTACTACCACCAGCAGCACAGCATTACACTAGTCTGAATATACACATACAGCAGCAAGTCCTACAGGAATATATTAATGAGGAAGTACTGGTATTGGTTATCTAAAAACAAAAAGCCCTCACTCCCAAAGAAACAAGCACTGATCTATGAGAGTATGGAAACCACAGCAGCATCTCTGATGGTATTAGATGGTATGAGCTTCAGAAGGTGATGGCGTAGGAATAGTTAAAAAGTCCTGTTTTGTTCCAACGGACTTTTCATTAAAAAAAACATTTTTTCTGCTTTTCTCTAAGGAATTCCCACCAGTATAGAAACCCAACAGATTTTTCACAGTTTCACTAACAACACAGAATTTCACCCAAGGACAGTTCAATTTCCTTCCCATGTTCTTGGTGATTAAACTTCCCGCCTCCATACTATAAAAGCTCAGAATTTCCCGCCATGCATCGAAGTGCAGTTTAGAAGAGAAAGAAGAGAAAGCAGGCAGTGGAAGCAGGCAGAGCGAGAGACAGAGAGAGATAAAAGTTAAATTAAGTTACTTGGAGTGCTGGCTGGCACTATGATGAGTTAGATGGACGCTGATGCTACTTATGCTGCTGATACAGATGGTGAGGAGGAAGTCAGCAGCACTAGAGGTAAAGGAAGCCCACATTTCCCTCACCCAATGATTCCCATCCCCCCTCCCTCTGGGATTGTACTGGGGAAGTATATTGAAGAAGGTAGAACTGACTAAAGCAGCATGCATCAGCTGCCTGTACCTGCTAATACTGCTGCCATTGTGCCTTCTTCTGAGGAGGAGGACATGGCAAGTGTGACAGTAGGGGATCCTCAGTAACACTTGTCATCCCCAACCTGTCCCAAAGTGCAGCAAGAGACAGGTGGTGGTGATGAGACTGAGGGGATGGTTGAGCATCTGGTGTGGAGGAAAATATGAGAGTGTTTTTGACTGAAAGCAATAAGCAATGGGAGAAAGAGATGCAAATGAGGATGGTCACCACCACCAGCAGCAGTGACATTGTGGAGTCTTCTGTTGGTGTAAAACACAATCATTAATCGGTGGTTATAGAAGTGATCCCAACAATGTTAAACTGTAGCAACCCTTCAAACTCCTCCTGATCCTCAGTGCTAATAGAACATTTGCCCTCGGTTTCCCTGTCATGTGTGATTTCATCTACATCTGCTACCTGATACTCGGACGGTGTGAGATGTTGGTAAATTTTTAGAAATGTACATTAACCAATACTGCTGTTGTGTCCTATGGTAACTTACAGTGTAATCAGCTACACTGAAAACCTACTCAGACTCTGCACTCACTGATGGGCAGCTAAGGGTTTCCACTGCAGTACGCGTCAGTGCTGGCCGCACACACAGTGTTATGTTTGCTAGTAGTCAATGGGCTCATCATTTCTGCCAAGAATGTAGCTATCTTCAAGCAGTGAAACCACTGCTAGGAGCTATATGGTATTCTTGTGTATCAGTTACAAACCCATACTCTGGAGGCACCACCACCACACATTAGACAGCCACCCTTGAGTCATGTTCAGAAATATGTTTGGATGTTCTTGTTGATGTTGCTCCTACTGTTGCTGCTGGTATAAACCCTTTTCGGACCTCCTTTTCACTATGCTTTCCACCAGTTTTTTAGCCCTAAATTTCTATCTCTCATCTTTCATAATGTAACCCTCCATTTGATCTATAAGCATATCTTTATATTCATTTACAGAATCCAGTTCCTAAGAGAGATGCTGCTGATTGTCACTCCTTGTCACAAGTTGATCACAGTTTGGCATTCTGAAATGTTATGCTTAAAGGGATAGTAATACTTAAAATGTAAAAAAAAATATGTTGTAGAGTTTATCCCCTCGAGTAAAACAAGAGTACTCCCACTGCTGAAAGGTGTTTCATTCAAAAGTTATTAATTTTCAAAGTTGAATTTTTTAGGTGCAATATCACACTGGCCTGAAATTGTACAGTGGCGCTGTTGCTACATGATCCTATGGACAGCTCTGGTCCTGGGACCATAAATCTCCATAGGATGGTGTAGCAACAGTGCCACTGTACAATTTCAGGCCACTGTGATATTGCACCTAAAAAATTCAAATTTGAAAATTAATAACTTTTGAATGAAACACCTTTCAGCAGTGGGAGTACTCTTGTTTTACTCAGGGGGATAAACCCTACAACATATTTTTTTTACATTTTAAGTATTACTATCCCTTTAAAGATGGGGTCCAGCAAAGCAGCAAGAATGCATTCCTAATTGTGTTTAAAGCAGAACTTTCACCCTCAAGATACTTTATGTTATTGAATATACAGTATATATGAAAACTGTCTATAGGTGTTCAATTATTTTTTTAAAAGCTGTAATACTTTAAGAGATGTAGCATTTTCCTGTTCCTGCAGCACAAAGCTGCACCACACAGCTCTGCAAGATATAACCTCTACTGAAATTCTCTACCCACCTCCCTTCCTAGCTCCCCCTAGTGTGAGTGAGCACACTCCCTTCATTACTTGTCCTGATATAGGGACAATGTGCACTGAGTCCAATATGGAGTATAATATGTATACTGTAACACATTATCCCCATATCGGTAATCATTTTATTCATACAGTACAAAGCAAAATGTATTAGAAGTAAAACAGTAAGAGACTAATCTCTATGTGGGAAAAATCAGTAACCAACTGCAAAGAGATATAAAGCTTTAAAAAAACATAAATGTCTATAGATAATCCGTAAGTATGAAACATGTGATACAAGATGTACCCTTACATGAGTATAGTGAAGTAAATCTGTGATAAATGCTCAGCATCAAATATACTGTATACACAGAACCGGGAGAACAAATAAATAGATAGAAGAGTTATGGTACAAATGTACCCTTACACTCATGCAGTCTTGATTTTGCATCTTATCGGTATATTCAACATCATGATCAGTGATGTTTGCATTTCTGCAGTGTGGATGCCGGAATCAGTGCTGTGGTTGCTTGTTTCTATACACAGCAGATAGACAAGTACTGCTGGTTGTTCCTGATTGCCAGCCTTCCTCTGCATGTTGGATCACCGCACAATACATTTGCTATAGCTAGATTTGTATGGGCCGTAGAGGATTCTTTCAGACTTACCCCATATAAAAAGTCCCAAAATAGTGGAAAGAAGGGAGAAGGAGGGAGCCCGGAAATCAGGAGCAGAATGATGTTGAATTTACTTATAACATGCTAAATCAATACTTTAAGGGTACATTTGTACCATAACTCACTTATTTATAGATGTATTTTTATTTCCGTTCTGTGCGTATATTTATATTTGTCACTGACCATCTATCACAGATTTATGTGAGGGGCAGTGACAAAAGCTTGTTTGTGTGTGTGTGTGTGTCTGTCTGTCTGTGTGTGTGACTGTGTGTGTGTATGTGTGTGTCTGTGTGTCTGTGTGTGTGACTGTGTGTATGTGTCTGTGTGTGTGTCGTTGTTTGTGACTGTGTGTGTGTGTCTGTGTGTGTGACTGTGTGTGTGTGTGAGACTGTGTGTGTCTGTGTGTGTGTGTGTCTGTGTGTGTGTGTGTGTCTGTGCATGTGTGTGTGACTGTGTGTGTGACTGTGTGTGTGTCTGTGCGTGTGTGTGTGACTGTGTGTGTGACTGTGTGTCTGTGTGTGTGTCTGTGCGTGTGTGTGTGTGACTGTGTGTGTTCTGTGTGTCTGTGTGTGTGTGACTGTGTGTGCGTGACTGTGTGTCTGCCTGTGTATGTGTGTGTCTGTGTATGTGTCTGTGCATGTGTGTGTGTGACTGTGTGTGTGGCTGTGTGTATGTGTGTCTGTGTGTGTGTGTGAGACTGTGTGTATGTGTGTGTATGTGTGTGTCTGTGTGTGTGTATGTGTGTCTGTGTTTGTCTAATCTGTGTCTTTATGGGGCAGTAACTGCAATGTCTACATCCACATGATAACCACATGTCAGGCACCAGGGATAGAATATGTCATTTACATCACCCTCCCTGTGCTGTGCGCAACTGATAATAAAAAGGGGGTTAGGGGAAGGGTAGTAGGTACATGAGGGGGTAAGGAAAGGGAAGAAGGAATAAAGAGTTGAGCAGCTGATCAGTTATTCAGCTGTTCCTCAATCTGACAATGCATTAGTTGTTCATTCCGGTTCCCTTGCTTACCAGAAGTCATCCTGAAGTTTTGTCTTTGGTGAAGTACTGGTGGAGGAGTCCAGATCAGGGACTCCCACCATGTAACTGGCCTGCAAGGTGTGTGTGTGTCATGGGTTGTTCTATTCCACAGCCTTGTCTGCTGGGTGACGGGTTCATCCGACTTGTAGAGACTCCAGAGGGAGGCCGACAATCAGTAACATCCAGCAGTACTTGTCTATCTGCTGTGTAGAGAAAAAAGGGGAATCAGCACACTGCACAGCACAAGAACAGGCTCTGATTCCAGCAACCACACTTCAGAAGTGCAAACATCAGTGATCCTGATGTTGACTATGCCTATAAGATGCTAAATAAAGACTGCATGAGTGTAACTCACTTATTTATGTATTTATTTTTTCTTCCATTCTGTGTATATATTTATATTTGTCACTGACAATCTATTAAAGATTTACTTCAAGGGTACATCTTGTATCAGTTGTTTTATACGTAGTGATTACAGATAGACATTTATGGTCTTTTATATGCTTTATATCTCTTTACAGTTAACTGCTGGGGGCTGAGGTGCACAGCCCCGATACATGGGGGCCGGCTTAGAGAGGAGGATTGACAGCTCCTCTGAGAGAGAATGCTGCCAATCCTTCTAGATGTCATCCTTCTTGCTACTGACTACAAATCTGGTTACTTTTACTCATAGGGGGATCAATAATTAATATGACATGGGTGACTTAAGCTTCTTTAGGGGAAAAAATCTATTGTAGTAGTTGGAACATGACAGATCCACTTTAATTGACACTGCAAGGATCCTTCTCAAAGCATGCTAACATGTCATTGATTAACTGGTGCATTTCAGTGTTGTTAGTGTAGTAAGATTCATCAGCCATGCTCCTAGTTTCCTAGTACTTTCCCAACGTCCTGTGGGAGGTGGCACCTTGAGACCTTGTGGGTTCTTTTCTAAAAAACTCTCCAGTGCCCAAAGCCATTATGAAATTGGTGACAGAGAACTTCTGGCTATTATTCTTTCATTAAAAGAATGGCGTCACCTATTGGAAGGTACTAGAACCCCAGTGTTAACTTACCATAAAATTTTGACTTATCTCTCTGAAGCAAAAAGGCTGTCCTCCCGACAAGCTAGGTGGGCACTTTTTCTGTCTCGGTTCAATTTTGTAGTGTCCTATCTACCAGGCTCAAAGAACGTTAGGGCGGATGCCCTGTCCAGACAGCTTGCATCGGACATTGAGAGGGATGAAGAACCCGTACCTATTATTCAGCCAGATCGTATCCTGGCTACTGTGCGTACTAGCATCACTTCGCCACTGGGGTAGGAGATTTTGGCATCTCAGGCAAGGGCTCCCCCAGAAACCCCAGCTGGCAAGTGTTTTGTGGATGAGCCATTCCGTACCGTCTGCTGGAGACATACCACTCTTCTAAGGCTGCTGGGCACATCGGGAGGGATCAGTTAATATGGTCTCTATCACAAGTATTTTGGTGGCCCTCCCTTAGAGCCGATTGCTCCGCTTCTACTGCAGCCTGTGCCACTTGTGCTCATGCCAAGACCCCCAGGCATCTGCCAGTGGGCCTACTCCAACCTGTGCCTAATGGCGAACGTCCATGGTCCCATATATCTATTGACTTCCTGGGAGAACAGCCAGTGTCAAGGGGGTACACGTTTATCCTAATGGTGGTCGACAGGTTCTCCAAGATGGCTCATTTCATGCCCGTCTCTGGCCTTCCTTCGGCCCAGGAATTGACAATAGTTTTTGCCAGAGAAGTGTTCCGCTTGCATGGGGTACCCAGAGTGGTGGTGTCTGACCGTGGGAGTCAGTTTGTGTCCCGATTCTGGAGGGCATTCTGTAGCCAGATAGGCATTCAATTGTCCTTTTCCTCCGCCTACCATCCCCAGACCAATGGGGCCGCTGAGCGTGCCAAACAGGGACTGGAGCAGTTCCTCCAATGCTTTGTGACCGAACATCATGACAATTGGGCCGACCTGTTGCCGTGGGCAGAGTTCGCCAGGAATTGTGCAGTTAATTCATCGTCCGGGAGCTCCCCTTTTCTCATCAATTATGGGTTCCAGCCGTGCCTGCTCCCGTACTCATTTCAGTCGCAGCAAATTCCAGCTCTGGACGAGCATATGGAGCAGCTTTGCTCCACTTGGGCACAGGTTCAGAGGACCCTCAGTCAGTCATTCCAGCGACATCATCGGCATGCCAATCGTAGACGGCTGCCAGCGGTCTCCTTCCAGGTTGGGGACAGGGTATGGCTCTCCTCCAGAAATCTCAATTTGCAAGTACCCTCCAATAAGTTGGCTCCCCGGTTCATTGGTCCATTCAAAGTTATCCGCAAAGTGAACCCTGTCTCGTACGCATTGGAACTCCCAGCTTCTATGCACATACATAATGTGTTCCATGTATCTCTGTTAAAACCCTGGGTATGCAACCGCTACACTACCACTCCGGTGGTTCCTGGGCCAGTGGATGTTCAAGGCCAAGAGGAATACGAAGTCCAGAGTATTATTGATTCTAGGAGATTTAGAGGGAAATTGCAATATTTGGTCCATTGGAAGGGCTATGGCCCTGAAGAAGGTTCTTGGGTAGATAAGAAGGACCTCCATGCGCCTAGATTATTGCGCAATTTCCACTCTAAATATCCCGCCCATTATGGCCTTTTTACCCGGCCTTTGGCACCTGTCAGGTGTCCTTTTGTGGTGTTCCTGAGCCAGTGTTGCTGTGTAGCTGTGTTCCTGTTTCCTGTGTACCGACTTGGCCTGTCTGACTACGCTCCTTGGTTCCTGCTCCGTGATCCAACCCGGCCTGGCTGACGTTCCTACTCCGTGACGTGACCCGGCCTGTCTGACGATCCTGCTCCATGATTTGACCCGGCCTGGTTGACGTTCCTGCTCCGTGACCTGACCCGGCTCGTTGCTGACCCTGCCTGTGTTCCTGCTGTGTGCTGTTTCAGTGTCACCTGGGCGACATTCTGACTTCTGCTGTGCTGTGGCAGGGCTGACTGTGTCATTGCCTCCTGTGTACTGGGCCTTCCGTTTACTCTAGCTGAGCCTGCTGCCTCCGTTACTCGGGGCCTCCGTTTACTTTTACAGAGCACTGTGCTTTCCGTTAACACTTGCAGAGCAGTTGTCTCCATTCGCTGAGCCTCCGTTAACACTTGCAGTGCAGTTGTCTTCATTCACTGAGCCTCCGTTAACACTTGCAGAGCAGTTGTCTCCATTCACCGAGCCTCCGTTAACACTTGCTGAGCTGAGCTTTCCACTACACTTCCCGAGCCTTGGTTTCCGTACAGTGCCCGTGAGGGTGCCATTGGCTCTATCCAGCTAAGCACTTGCAGTGTATTCGGTCTCCGTTACAACGCCCGTGGGGGCTATTGGCTCTATTATAGTCAGCTCTTGCAGTGTAATTAGTCTCCGTTACAACGCCCGTGGGGGCTATTGGCTCTATTATCCGCATCTCTTGCAGTGTAATTAGTCTCCGTTACAACGCCAGTGGGGGCTAGTGGCTCTATTATCCTCAGCTCTTGCAGTGCACTTGCTCTCCGTGCATGCACCAGTTAGGGTGCTCGTGGCTCTAGCTCATTAGTTCTAGCAGAGTATTTTGGCCTCAGTTTCCTGCTCAGCATATGCAGTAGTCTCTGTCCTGTTCTACTCCTGGTGTTTTCTCATCTAGCACCACTTACCGCTCCTTTACCATCTTATGGGCGTGTCAAACACACCGCAACAGAAACTGATAGATTTCTATGTACTTTAACCATTGATTACCCGTTATGTTAAGTTATGCCTGTCCTGTGACAGTATATATCTATTTCTCTATATACTAGGCCTGAGAGGGCATCTGTACTTTACTGTTCATTTCAATTATTCTGTATTGCCTATAGAGGGTGGTCTTTCTCGCCTTTTAATAAAACTGTGTTTTATTCTAACCTGCTGGTCTGAGTGTCCTACAAAACCGTTACAATAATCCATTGAATAGTAACAGTCATATAGTCTGTAATCTGCCCACATATCTGTTTTCAGGTTAATTTACTTGTCATATGAGGTGTCCCTGCATTTCCCCCACTCTGTTTTCTACAAAAGAATATGGCCTCCTGTCAACTGCTGACATCGTGGTAACTTTTCAGTTCTACATGCGTGCTTTGGGATTATTTTTGGGGAGTTTCTGATTCCTTCCAAAGAACTCAGAAAGTTTGGGTTGGCAGTACATGGCAGAAGAACTTTGTAACTTTATTACAGCATGTGTGGGCAGTCTATGACTCTTGCCCTGTCCTACAACAAACTCTGAGTCATACTGTTCTGCAACAGGAGCCATAGATATTATTTCAAATGAAGGAAATCTTGGCACTCACTCTTAGACATCAACAGCACTTCTATAATGTGCAGCAGAACCCCGGGAACATTTAGGAGTACTTCTGCTGCTGCTAGTCATGCCACCAAGGACATGTTGATGGTGTTTCTCCCAATCAGATATGTTGTTGTGTTTCATGTGGGATCTCAGTGAGGATATGCCTAGGTGAGAGATTGCTTTCCCTCTGTTCATATACTGCTTACACAGACAACATATAGCAACATGTTTAGCATTTGGATTGTGAGTGTAGAATGGGGGGTTCCTGAAGGGCTACTACTAATGGGGGCTAGATGTTGCTGCAATTGTGCTACTAGGTGACAAATGTGCTCCACTCCCAATAGCAGCAGAAGAACTCATCATAGCCAGGGTTATGGATGTTGATGACCTGTGTTGCTGATTACTTACTGTGTGTGTGGTGGGGTTGGGGTAGGACTTAGAAGCAGCGATGATGCTGATGATGACTGACATGATGAGTCAGACTTTCCAACTGATCTATAAAACAGTTTATAAACAGGCACCCACCTTTTCCTGCTACTCCCTCAGCTACTGGCTTGACTTGACATTGTGGTAGAAGTACCTAACAAGCTTATTATTGGGGGTGAGAGAAAAGTGAGAAAAATTTCCCGCATGACTTCTTGCAAAAACTGACGATTTTTCTCTTTTTTTGCAAAAGTTTTCTCCTTTTCTCCAATGCAAAATTTTCCTCCTTTTGCCTATTCCGGTAAATCTTTTGCCTATTCCAACACATTTTTCTCCTATTCTAACTGTAACGGATACCCAAGTCCTTGGGTTGGACTCAGGCCGTCGTTCCAGGTTTCTCCCTCCTGAGGTCAGCTACAAGCAGGCAGCTCCACCGGTTACTCAAGCAGCATTTCTTCCTAGGATGGGGGACAACAGAAGTCCCTTGATACCATCCAGTGACAGAGAGACAGGAGCCAGTTGAAGTTCAAACTGTAACACACTTTATTGAACAAAACCACATCTTTTATACAGTCAAATACAATACCACAATAGGGATGGGAAGGGCCAGGTATTCTAATACAGGCTTGGCCCAGGGACCAATCAGACACAATGGGCATATGACACAGGGAACAAAAGACCAATGATAACTGGAGACAATGGACCAATGGCAGAGGGTGACAAAAAGACCAATAACAGTTAAGGGAAAAGGGCCAATGGCAAGTGACCTCACAAACACAATACTGCTAAGGGAAGTACAAACAGATCTGATTAATTCTAGACAAGGACAAAGACTTGATTAGAGGGAATACACATCTTTACACAATGGCCAGGGGGTTGAAGCATCTTTGAATATTCCGCTTCAACCCCTAGCCAATCAGAACTGGTAGGCGGGCAACCAATCGACCAATCCAAGGGGCGCCTACTTTTCCCATGTAAAGTCAATGAAGGCCCTTTAACTCGGACTGGCCAATCAGGAAGCCACCTACTTTCCCATGTAAAGTCTATGGGTTTTTTCTGTACAGGTTGCCCCGCATAGCAGCCAGCCTGCGGCTCCGTTCTACCCGTGAATTCAGTCTTTTGGGGGAGCTGTTCTCCACGTAACCCTCAATAAAACAGTCAGTCCTTGATCCACAGGCCGCCACAATGACCCTTAGGCGGCGGCTGCCAAGTAATGGATCCGTTACACTAACACATTTTTTGCCTATTCAACTAATTTTTCTCCTATTTCAACACAACACATTTTTATCCAATTCTAACACATGTTCCTCTCCCATCTCCACCAGTGTGCCTGCCTGCCATCCAACTCACTATGTCAGAATCCTCCTAAGTGCTGTCAAAGTGATGAGTTGATGTGTGCTATTTATCTATAACCTCAGCATGGAGGAGAAAAGACTGATACCCAAACTGCCCACCTTACTCAGTTCCACCCCTCCTGTCACCTGATGTGCCTGCAGCAGTAGGGTTGTCCTCCAACACTTTGGGTTACGGTGTGCCGTCAGGGAAAGAAAGGCATGCGCTGCACTAGGACTCTCCATATGTCTGTCCAGCAGCCTTGAACAGCTCATCCTTCAACAGCAACACACATGAGTGTTAAAATAATGACACTAAATTCCTGCTGAAGGTGATGCATTACGGGAGGCAGTAGTGGGGGGTTATAACCTCTAACACCTGCCTAAAGAGTTCCTCTTCTGTCATGGAGAAGGAAACTCCTGTCACAGCGATCAGCTGAACAAGCAGGCATGTCAACTTATGTGACTACTGCTTCGACATACCACTCAATTGGAAAGCCCCAAAGTATTCAAGGGGATTGCTGAGGTCCCTGCCCCACCTGTCTTTGGGAATTGGTCCATCTCTCACACTCTCAAAATGATCCCACACTGTACTACATTACTCTAGGCCAGCCACAGCCTGGTATGAAATTAATGGGGCACTATTGATGCTTTTATGAATGTTAGTGCAAGTGGTGGTGGTACTGGTGGTGGTGTGAGCACATGTAGGGGAAACAGTGGAGTAGAAGGAGTAGGTGCCAAGTTGCATGCCTCCTCTTCCTTGGGCAGAGGTGGGGGTAAGGCCAATTTCCACCACCAGATCATATGACTGCAAACTTCCCTCCTACGCCTCACTTTCTTCTTGACCAAAAATTGACATACTGCTAGCATCAGCCTGCCCATCTTTGCTCTGGAAAGTTTCAAACATCACAGGGCTAGCAGAAATTGTGGTTGTGCTGGCACTGGTGGTGGTGGTGGCAATGAAAGTTGCAGTAGTGGCACTGGAGATGGTAGTCATGGCTTTGGTGGTTCTGGGGGGGTGATGCTGGTGGTGGTGGCACAATTGTACCACTTTTATTTGGTACATGTTGGCCAGATTATATATTACTGTAACATCCAGTTTATTTACTATAACCAATTTATATATATATATACGAAGCATGATAAAGCACTCACAGGACTTTTCAATCTGGAATCAAGGTTTATTTTTCATATCAACGTTTCGGCCAGGCGAAGCTGGCCTTCCTGGCCGAAACGTTGATATGAAAAATAAACCTTGATTTCAGATTGAAAAATCCTGTGAGTGCTTTATCATGCTTCGTTTATAAATACTCCAGCCACTTGATAGCACCCAGGCATTTCACGCCTCTGACCTAACCATCGCAGAGATGAACCACATTCTGCAAAAGGCAGACTACAAGTTAAGAAATACAGAGTATTATAACAGCAAGCAAATAGTTATTATTATTGTTAAAGGTCACAGATTGTTTTGTACCACTAATCACAGCTTTCTATAAATATGCATAAAATAAATGTTTCCCTATACAACATGCAAACTAGAAATGTATTTTTCTTTCTATGCAGTACAAAAAGATTTGGCAAAAATACTGCTTAAATGCTGGAGATACAGATGGTTGTTCTTTGTCTAAACAGGAAACATTTTGTAAAAATTGCATGTATAGCTATTTTAAAAATAAAGAAAACAATTCCATGCTCATGTGCTCTCTGCCACAGTAAGGATATAAAATCTTTAATTATAGTTTTCATATTCCTTGTGTTTGATGCTTCTCAGTAAGTTGGATTTGATGAATGAGTCTGTCAACCTCAAATGTAAAATTCCAGATCATCAGTGAACTTATCCAAAACAAACAGAAACGGAGACAGTAAAAATTAGAAGAAGACACAAAACTAGAAAATATTATTTACCTGCATAGTCTAGATTTTGACATTCTATTAGAGTCATTAGTATGTTAAATAATAGCCATCGTTAGCATTATTTGTTTTGTTTTATATGCACAAATTAAGGACATCACCATGATAAGCTTGCATGCCTTGCCTAGGCAAGTCCCAATGTGCTTCAAATCTGAAGTGAACATGCATTTAGTATAATGCAGTTAAAAGAAATGACACTGCCTTACCTCTGCTGTCCACAAAACACTTGTTAGAGAAGTAAAGGGAGGTATTTATAACTTCCCGAATTGCAGCTAGCACCTGTTTACAGGGAGCCATGTCTAGGGCATGCGGTAAAGATCAAATAAAAACACACAACACTTGTTTGGATGATAAACCAGGCCAAAGCTTTATTGACTTTTAAATATAAAACAACTACCACAACTTCAAGCCCTTGCCAATTGTTAGACATAACCTTATGCCCACCCTACTAAGCTCCAAAAGCTCAGGCACATCTTTTCCTCCTTTCCACCACACCCCATTAGCTAGTTAATGCAGCTCAATGAGATGCGGTGACTCCAACCTGCGACTGTGATCTGGGTGCTTTATGCCCAAGGCCGCTGGCCTGCATCCACCTGTTACCAATGCTTTCCAAACAATTGTACCATTTGTTCAGTTGGCAAGGGCCAAAATTGCCAAAAGCTGTGACAAAGACAGAACCCCCCCACCCCCAGGTGCTTTTACGACCTGAACAAACCCAACCCAACCAAGTAACCCAAACAAACCCCAAAAAACAGGGAGGGAGGGAGGGCCGATTCCTTCACTTTCAAGATCCTAAAGGAAGTGACGCTCCAGAATCCTTACTTAAATAACCTCCTATCCCCACCCCTACTTAAAACTTAAAGGGGGCCCATACCTAGATCCTTTTATTTGACCTGACATGATTCCCCTTCTTAGGGCTTGTGGGGAATTCTAATGAATGAGGGAAGAGCCAAAACCTTTAAAAATGCATACAAAAAAATATACACAAATTCCTGGCAAGCTTAACCCCTCAACGACCCTTAACGTAGCAGGACCGTCACTTCGGTCCCTGCATGTCATGGAATTCTGGGATGCCATCCCAGAATCCACTGAGCAAAAAAAGTAAAAAGCTATGTGGTCCTTAATGCCCACCGGTGCACCAATAGGTCAGTTGTTAAGGGGTTAAACTAGCTTATCAATATTATTCAAATAGTTTCCTATATATATAGTCAGGAGAGCAACAAGAAGTAAATCTTGGCTACGTATACAAAAAGTAAACAAGAATATATTGCTTTTATATGTTGCCAAGATATAGTTCTTGCTGCTTTTCTGACTACATAAATATGCAACTATTTGAATAATACTGATAAGCTAGCTTGAGCTCACCATTAATTTATGTATATTTTTTGTATGTATCTTGGGATCTTTTATCTCCTCCCTTCTTCTCAGTTGCCAGCAACCTGTACTCAGTTACTATTTGTAATTAGGAAAGGTATAAATACATCCCTTACTTCCCTTACAAGGGTTTTTTTGCTCACAGTAGAGGTAAGGTGGCATCACTGTTTTTTATTGCATTATGCTAAATATATGTTCACTTCCCATTTGAGGCAGATAGAGACTTGCTTAAAGGAGCAGTAAACTTATTTTTAATGAAAACTTATATGTTATAGAGCTTTTCCTGCTGAGTAAAATAATGCCACTACCACCACTGTCAGTTGTTTTATTCAAACACTAGTTGAACAGCCCGTGTACATGGGGCACAGTGCCAGGTAGCAATGGCCGGGGTGCAGTCATAAACAGTAGAGATTGCCCGCACCATGGTTGATAACGAAGCTGGGCGCTCCGTCTTCAGACCGTAGTCCTCTCTGCATACCACTATGGTCTGAATTCGGAGCGCCCCACTCCGTTATCAGCCGCAAAGCGATAGGCTGTACTGCACATGACTGCAGTGCACGCAGCCATCTGTACTGCGCATGACAGCTTCTGACAAACATACATTAGCAAATTATTATATAGGATTATAACAGTTCAAATAACCAGGAAGTGAATTTACTATGTTTACTTCCTGATAGTTCTAACGTACAGGAAATAACTCAGCAGTTTCTATCATATTCTGTGTAGAACTGTGAGTCACTGACTTTCTTTTCCATTAGAATGTAGCAGAATAACTAATTTGAATTTGACCACTAGAGGGCACTGCTAATGTAAGAAAACACAAGTTTAAACAGTAATAACTCTAAAAAGATGCATCTCTCAGCAGTGGGAGTACCCTTATTTTCCTCAACAGGAAACGCCCTACAATACATATTTTTTTCATAAAAAGTTTACTGTTCCTTTAATCTGGAGTTCTGTGAAGAGGCAGGCAAGTTGGTCATGGTTTTGGTCACAAATGTAATTAAACCTCAATGTTTATTATCTATAGTAAGAAGTCAGGATTTGGCCCACAGACAATATTTGTTTACTATTGTCTGTGTTCATTAACCCCTTAAGGACCAGATGTCCCGGGGTGTGTGGTCCTTTAAGGAGCAGATAGGGAAGTTTGACGTGTCGACCCACGTGACTGATCATGTGTGCCGGCACACCAAACGAAGGACTGAAAGAGATTGCTCCGGTCTTGGAACGATCACCTTCAGTCCCCGGTATTACTCACTGCTCTCCTGCAGGTACGTGCCAGGACGGTCACTGGTCCTTAAGTGCTGGACCAACGTGACGGTACGGTTACATCATCGAACGCGAAGGGGTTAAATAACTTTCATCATATTATGTAAGTGCTTTGCAAATATTTTGCTGTTGTGGAACCCTAACAATCAAATCTGTTAATCCCTAGAGAGATCACCAACCCAGTGCTTTGGAAACTAGCATCCAAGAATTTAAAGGGACACTAAAGTCTTTATGGTTTGAGAGATATTCGCTTCTTAACTTCCCCCCTCTCCCTCCCATTCTCCTGACGTCAGCACTCTGCTGACAGCAGGAGATCCCAGTCTGGGGATCAGCCTGCGGCTCTGCAGCAGAGCAAAAATCGCGTTATTGGAAAATAATTACTTCATTGGAATGGTCTACACAGTGTGTCTGGTTTGCAAGCACACTTTGTAGACCATTTCAATTAAGTAATTCTTTTCCAGTATCACTATTGCGGCTCTGCTGAAGAGCCACCTCGTGTCAGCCGACATGGATCTCCTTCTGTCAGCTTTACAGCTGACAAAAGGAGAGGCAGAACTTTAGATATGAATATCTCTCATACCACAAAGGTTTGAGAGATAGGATTTGTGCTACATGATTTCTTTTTTTAAACTCTACAAAACATGAAAAAAAAATCTGGGACATTACTGTTACTTTAAAATGTAAGTATCAAATGTGTTCCGATTCCATATACTTTCATATACATATCAAATGTATATGATGCCAGCAGCTTAATACTAAATTAATATGCTAAAATGTATAAGGCAACAGTTATTAGATAATTGTATGTGATGATTCTTTTTTCTTCTTCAAACATTTCTAGGTTATAGTGCTTAAATAAATGTTAAATAAAATAAAACTGCACTGTATGAAATGCTTCAACTTTCCACACATCCAATGGCAGTCAAAGAACTGTGTAAGTCAGCTTTGTTTCACTGCCCACTGGTAGTCACAGAAACTCACATACACTATCTGTTACTCAGCATTGTTCCACTGTCTGCTAATACTTCTATTTAAGCAGTGTAGCCCCTTGTACTTTTCCAGGGAAATCTAGAGTTCCATTCAACAGTTTCAGAACCGCTGGATTAGATGAGGTGATTATATTGCCTGGAATGGGAAGAATGGGTATACATTGACAAAAAAAAAATATTGCATCAGATTCTAAAAGATATCTTTAATTGGATTTGTGAGTCATATAGTGGTGGAAATTATGTGAGACTCTGGAAATACTCAGTGATGAGTTATTACCCAATTCATGTGGGACACTTAGGAAATCCTCAAATGACTGCTGATGGATTAAGGAAATGTATGTCTTGTGGAGACTGGTTAAGGAAAGGGATTCTTTTAGGATAAAATCTGAGGTACTCTCCTTAAGCCAAAAGCAAGACTGTATGTAGAAGATGCCAATGTGATATCTAACACAAGTAGTATCCACTTTTCTGTGGTAGAGGAGTGGAAATTACTGTTGAAATAGCTACTCTTGGGATGATGTATTTTTAAATTTCTTGCAGAGTGAACATGTTTGAAGTTATTACACTTTCCTTCTCTTATTATTCATATTAATCCATGTTTTAACAAAAAATGCTGCCACTAATGACAAAATGGCTTTTGTGGAGCTAGGAATGACTAAAATAAGCTTGAAATTATTTTAAGAGCCAAGTATTTATAAAGTGTATTTGGTTTTCTCCAGCCAATTACACAGCTACCTTTTCCAATTCCTTAGATTTCAGCAGTCACACATAATTAAGTTATCAATCATTATAATGAATAGCTGAATTCAGACTGAGGGATAATTGACTAGGGGAAAGTCTCCTGGTTGCAAATGTAGAATAGAGAGGAGTAAAAACAACACCAGATTCATCAACAGAAAATATTCCAATAAAAGCAATGTGGTCCTCTACTTAAAAAACAATAATGCTAAGTATTTCATTATTATTTGTATTTGGCAAGTTACGCCACACATCCCAACAGAGAACAGCAAATAGCTCCTGAAAATTCCGGTAAAGGTCCAACCCTTTGGCTATGATTTTTATATTTTTTTTTATTTTGAAGTGGAACAATTCTGAGGAAAATCAACTATGCGATAAGGGACATGTAAAGTTACCATAACCGGCATTAACTTTACATTTCCTAATAGCTAACCATTACCTATGTGTGTAGATTGGTTCTTCTACATGAATATTTAATTAGAACAGGATCTCCTGTTCACAAAGATGGACATTTTCCTTTTTGCTTAACTCCAGGAACTGTAATGTCTCCAGTGAGTGAGGTCTCCTTAGGAATCATTCAGTGAGTGGAGTCTCCTTAGGAATCATTCAGTGAGAGGTGTCTCCATAGGGATCATTCAGTGAGAGGTGTCTCCATAGGGATCATTCAGTGAGTGAGATCTCCTTCGGAATCATTCAGTGAGTGGAGTCTCCTTAGGAATCATTCAGTGAGCGGAGTCTCCTTAGGAATCATTCAGTGAGTGGAATCTCTTTAGGAATCATCCAGTGAGTGGAATCTCCTTAGGAATCATCCAGTGAGTGGAATCTCCTTAGGAGTCATTCAGTGAGTTATGTCTCCTTAGGAATCATTCAGTGAGTGGGATCTCCTTAAGAATCATTCAATAAGTGGAGTCTCCTTAGGAATCATTCAGTGAGTGAGATCTCCTTAGGAATCATTCAATGAGTGGAGTCTCCTTAGGAATCATTCAGTGAGTGGGATTCCCTTAGGAATCATTCAGTGAGTGGAGTCTCTTTAGGAATCATTCAGTGAGTGAGATCTCCTTAGGAATCATTCAGTGAGTGGAGTCTCCTTATGAATCATTCAGTGATTGATGTCTCCTTAGGAATCATTCAGTGAGTGGGATCTCCTTAAGAATCATTCAATGAGTGGAGTCTCCTTAGGAATCATTCAGTGAGTGGGATTCCCTTAGGAATCATTCAGTGAGTGGAGTCTCTTTAGGAACCATTCAGTGAGTGAGATCTCCTTAGGGATCATTCAGTGAGTGGAGTCTCCTTATGAATCATTCAGTGATTGATGTCTCCTTAGGAATCATTCAGTGAGTGGGATCTCCTTAAGAATCATTCAATGAGTGGAGTCTCCTTAGGAATCATGCAGTGAGTGGGATTTCCTTAGGAATCATTCAGTGAGTGAGATCTCCTTAGGAATCATTCAGTGAGTGGGATTTCCTTAGGAATCATTCAGTGAGTGAGATCTCCTTAGGAATTATTCAGTGAGTGGGATTTCCTTAGGAATCATTCAGTGAGTGAGATCTCCTTAGGAATCATTCAGTGAGTGATGTCTCCTTAGGAATCATTCAGTGAGTGGGATCTCCTTAAGAATCATTCAATGAGTGGAGTCTCCTTAGGAATCATTCAGTGAGTGAGATCTCCTTAGGAATCATTCAGTGAGTGGAGTCTCCTTATGAATCATTCAGTGATTGATGTCTCCTTAGGAATCATTCAGTGAGTGGGATCTCCTTAAGAATCATTCAATGAGTGGAGTCTCCTTAGGAATCATTCAGTGAGTGGGATTCCCTTAGGAATCATTCAGTGAGTGGAGTCTCTTTAGGAACCATTAAGTGAGTGAGATCTCCTTAGGAATCTTTCAGTGAGTGGAGTCTCCTTATGAATCATTCAGTGATTGATGTCTCCTTAGGAATCATTCAGTGAGTGGGATCTCCTTAAGAATCATTCAATGAGTGGAGTCTCCTTAGGAATCATTCAGTGAGTGGGATTTCCTTAGGAATCATTCAGTGAGTGAGATCTCCTTAGGAATCATTCAGTGAGTGGGATTTCCTTAGGAATCATTCAGTGAGTGAGATCTCCTTAGGAATTATTCAGTGAGTGGGATTTCCTTAGGAATCATTCAGTGAGTGAGATCTCCTTAGGAATCATTCAGTGAGTGGGATTTCCTTAGGAATCATTCAGTGAGTGAGATCTCCTTAGGAATCATTCACTGAGTGATGTCTCCTTAGGAATCATTCAGTGAGTGGAGTCTCTTTAGGAATCATTCAGTGAGTGAGATCTCCTTAGGAATCATTCAGTGAGTGGAGTCTCCTTATGGATCATTCAGTGATTGATGTCTCCTTAGGAATCATTCAGTGAGTGGGATCTCCTTAAGAATCATTCAATGAGTGGAGTCTCCTTAGGAATCATTCAGTGAGTGGGATTCCCTTAGGAATCATTCAGTGAGTGGAGTCTCTTTAGGAACCATTCAGTGAGTGAGATCTCCTTAGGAATCATTCAGTGAGTGGAGTCTCCTTATGAATCATTCAGTGATTGATGTCTCCTTAGGAATCATTCAGTGAGTGGGATCTCCTTAAGAATCATTCAATGAGTGGAGTCTCCTTAGGAATCATTCAGTGAGTGGGATTTCCTTAGGAATCATTCAGTGAGTGAGATCTCCTTAGGAATTATTCAGTGAGTGGGATTTCCTTAGGAATCATTCAGTGAGTGAGATCTCCTTAGGAATCATTCAGTGAGTGAGATTTCCTTAGGAATCATTCAGTGAGTGGGATTTCCTTAGGAATCATTCAGTGAGTGAGATCTCCTTAGGAATCATTCAGTGTGTGGAGTCTCCTTAGGAATCATTCAATGAGTGGAGTCTCCTTAGGAATCATTCAGTGAGTGATGTCTCCTTAGGAATCATTCAATGAGTGGAGTCTCCTTAGGAATCATTCAGTGAGTGATGTCTCCTTAGGAATCATTCAGTGAGTGGAGTCTCCTTAGGAATCATTCAATGAGTGGAGTCTCCTTAGGAATCATTCAGTGAGTGGAGTCTCCTTAGGAATCATTCAGTGAGTGATGTCTCCTTAGGAATCATTCAGTGAGTAGTATTTCCTTAGGAATCATTCAGTGAGTGATGTCTCCTTAGGAATCATTCAGCGAGTGGGATTTCCTTAGGAATCATTCATTGAGTGGAGTCTCCATAGGGATCATTCAGTGAGTGGGATTTCCTTAGGAATCATTCAGTGAGTGATGTCTCCTTAGGAATCATTCAGTGAGTGGAACCTCTTAGGAATCATTCAGTGAGTGATGTCTCCTTAGAAATCTTTCAGTGAGAGATGTCTCTTTAGGAATCATTCAGTGAGTGGAACCTCCTTAGGAATCATTCATTGAGTGGAGTGTCCTTTTGAAGCCTTTAGTGAGAGAACTGCAATGATTCTCAATGCACTTGAGAGCTAAAAGTCCCATTTTAATCAATGATAATTTTTATTACCCCAAAAAGTGCAGTTGGTTTGCTCCAGAATTGCTCTCGTTTTGCATTGTGTATAAGGGGCTAAGCCCCTCACCTCCATACTGAGTGACAACATGCATCACCTGTATGAGAACTCTGGAACTTGTTCCATTCTCTTGTAATATAGTACAGTACAATAACATTACGTATCTCCTGGAAAGACATTGGTGTCTTAAGTTGTGGTGGCAAATATAGTTGTTGATACCTTTATTGGCTAAATAAGGAGGTTTTTCATATTAATTTGTGTGCAGTACATTGGGGTATCTTCCATGTTGATAACAGATGAGAGTTGGTACCGTGTTAGCCATAGAAATACAGGAGGCAAATATAGGTGTTGATACCTTTATTGGATAACTAGTTAGGCAATAAAGGTATCAACCACTATATTTGCCTCTTGTATTTCTTCTGATAACATGGTACCAACTCTCATCTGTTAATAGTTGTGGTCACATTTTATACAAATACATATGTCTATAGCCCGTATGTTCAAAAGAATCATGGCGGAGTTCTGGGACAAACCATTTGCCTTACAGGGGGAAAACAAATAATTCCCAACATTCCCATTGATGTAAATGGGGAATTTAACTTCTTGAATTCTAGAGATTGCTCTAGCATTCAAACGGGTTAAAATCCCCATTTAACTCAATGGGAACTTTTTTTTATTTCTCACCTATAGTGCAAATGATTTGCCCCAGTACGCCGCCACTTTTTTCAGCATATGGCCCTATGAGCTAATCCAACAGCAGTTTGGTAGATTGACAAGATTCTATTTTTGGTTTGGTTTTTTTATATATGGTATGTTTGATATCTGACCAATTATCTATGCATCATCTATGGTATGGTATAAAAGGGTCTGAGGAAGGTGCCTGTGTTGGTGAATGAATGAATCATTTGAACAGGGAATTTGTTTTGGGGGAGTTTCTTGACTGCTATTGGGGGGAGAGTTAATAAAATAAATCAATAAAATAAAATAAGACATTTGTATGTAAAGTGATAGAGACAGGAACCCCCTGACATAAGCTGCCCCTGGGGTGGACTGATACTTGACAGAGTACTTTGTAGAGGATGATTTGTTTGATTTGTTGTTAGAGGCCTCTGTAGGACTTAGACTAATTAGAGACCCAAGCCCTGACATATTGATTTGTAGGCCTTAGGTTTGTTAGAAACAAACCCCCCAAAAATTGTTTGTTTTTTTGTAGGACTTTTTTTTCAAAGCACAAGCCCTTAGAAAAAAATAAAAATGCCCTACTGGCCTAATGCCAGCAGGACATGTTCGCCAGTGGCCACTGTCAAATATCCTCCTGAGTCCTAAGTTGCAACTGCTGTTCGTACTGCTGCTGCTGAGTTGTTTAAGCAGCAGGATGATTAGGCAGCTGAAAGAGAATAGGATCAACAATAGCAGTAACATGGAAGATGGATGATGAAGGTTCCACTTGCCACGACTGGCTCCAGTGATGCGCCTGAAGCAATAGCAGCACAATAAGTAGCCCCCAGTCTATGTGGAGAAAAGAAGAAGTTGGCCAATAATTCTTCTCCACCTGCTCCTACTCCAAAATCATGGGTGCGTTGTTATTAGAATATACATTTTTCCCTTGAGAACAGGATCTGTGGTTTCCATCAGCAACTGCAATGTGCACGGTGTGTGTTATAAATAACATCTGGGGGCACAACTGTATCCAAACACCATGACACCCGAAACCAGGTACTGCCGCTGTCACTATAACCCTTGTCCAGACCCTTCTAAGGATGCATGACAACTTGCTGACAGTTAAATAGTAATGTAGAACCCTCCCTGCCAGCATCTTAGCATATTCTGTGGGATGGTATCTCCTCATATGCCACTTGATGCACTGCTTGTGATTCTCCACCACCACACTGGCATGTGTGGTCAGTGCACTACACAGTGTGCAATGGGTAGAGATGAACTGTCATATCCTAACATCAACAGAGTGGCTATCATTTGGTGGGGGAGGTAACGATGAATGTCGGTGGATTGGCAGAACATGTAGTTACCCTAGAAGGTGATGGCGACCTATTTGTTTCACTCGACCTGAAATTTCTAGTGTCTGCCTGGGTTGTTCTATTACTCCTCCTCTTTGATCTCCGCCTCGCCTCTTGTTGCCTTTCTGGAGAGTCAGGAACAGCAAAAGCAGTGCTTGATTTCTGTGGTGGGTGTTTGTCTTTAACATGTTTAACATAAATTACATGGTGTCTGTGTTTCATGTGTGATATCAGGGCGCTTGTGCCAAGTTGTGTTCCTTCCTTTCCTCTTTTTCACTGACTGGTCACAAATTGTGCACAGCATTGCTAATGACTGCACTGCAACTGTACCAACAGAAAAATAGTCCTACACCCATGATGACTTCAGGGGGAAGGGAACAGATGGAGAAGAATGGCCTCTTTCTTCTTGTCCTCCACATTCCCTTTCATTGTCTGTGGCAGTGGATAATGTTGCTGCTGTTGCTGCCACAACCTCAGATTCAGCACTGCAACTAGGATCAGGAGTATTGGTACTGCTGGCAAGTGGAACCTGTCCTAGTCCCGCATCACTTGTTGACCCCATTCCCACTGTGCCCACGGTGGTCTGTGGCAGACTAGACTGCTCTTCAGCATCCTGCTGCCCTTGCATCTCAGCATCAGAAGGAATTAGAGCAGTTGCAAATTCCTCTAATTCCAAAATGTCATTGCTAGTGTTGGTGGTGATGCTCATCCTCATCCCTGTCTCCCATTCCTTCTCAGATTCTGCTAAAAAAGGCCATCAATTTCTCTTCCACCCCAGCTTCTCCAGCATCATCATCACCACCACCACTAGTCCCTACATGCTGTTGTTGCTGCTGCTGCTCTCCTATTCCAGACATCTCACTGCTGATTGGAGGAGGTGACGAGCAATGTGACAGAGGGTCCCCTAATGTCACACTTGTCATTTCCTTTTGACGTGAAGAAGAAGGCAAACTAGCAGCAATAGCAGAAGGCACAGGCAGCTGGTCTGTGCTCCTGCTGGTGGTGGTGGTATTAATTCTGAGCCTCCCCCAACACCAGTTCTGGCCTCTTCAGGATCATGTTCCACCTGGACACTGTAGTGAAGGGAAGGGGAGGACTCCCAGTCCCAGGGTCAGAGGAATGGTGTGGGCTCCCTTGACCGCTAGTCTGGATGCTGTCAAATGTTTCCCCTACCACTCCAGCTGCTTCACCATTACTGCGACTACTAACACCAACCACATCAAGTTCAGCCGCAGAGTCTTCCTCCTCAGTCTTACAGTCACTAGTAATATGAGGATATTGTTGTTGATGACCCCCTCCTTCACTCCTAACGCTAACAAGCTGCTGGACCTTAGTAGCAGTAGTACTAGCACTGGCAGGACTGCTTGGGGATGGCAAGTGTGATTTAGGATCCCTTGCTGTCACACTTGGCATCATTTTTGCCTCCCCCCCCGAGTACTACAAGAAACAGTAGCAGCAGGCAAAGTACTGGTGGCAGAAGGTTCAGCACTGGCAGCAGGTACAGTGCTGGTGGCAGCATGGGAAGCACATCTGGCAGCAGGTACAACACTAGTGGCAGCACATCTGGCCGCAGATACAACACTAGTGGCTACAGGTACAGCAATGGTGGCACTGGCGGTAGGGGCAGCACGTCTTGCAGCAGGCACAAAGAGCTGACCTGTCCTGCTCTCACTAGAACTACTCTTTTCTCCCTTCCTTCCCATTCCCTTTTCTCCCCCCATTCCCATTAAATTCCCCAAGATCCCTTGGGGTGATTTAGGGGGACTCTAAAGCATTGGTTCAGTACTGTTAGTCACTTCCTCCTCCTCCTTAGACTCAGAGAACAGATAATAATGGTCCTTCCAGTTCCTCCTTTTGCTGCTCATAGTGATAGGAGTCACTATGAGCCTCTTCTGCCTCAGTTTTGACAAAATATCACAGCAGAACAGCACAGCACGTCTATCTCGCTCTGTAGCTGCTTCTATTGTGTCTGCTTTCTGCGAATACATCACGTTTTTATAGTGGAAATGAGAAAACAAAGTAAATCAATGCACAGAAACTCTCTAGCCATTGAAAAAATTGTCAAAGATTTTGGCCAATGGGCAAAAGATGCAAAAATTTTAATCGCTAGTTTTAAAGTGGATTTTCCCAGGAAAAAGCGGACAACAATGTGGTTTTCGCAAAATTTATTGCGGGAACACGGCGACAACTTTCGCCCATCCTTAGGTACAACTGGAAAACTGATCAATGGTATCCACAAGTGTTGATTATTCCACATACAGGTGGTGTGACTGCAGCCTCTGAAATTGACTGGTAATCCACATACATGCAGGACCGAAACACCTAAAAAGATAACTGAACCTTTTACCAATAATAATTGGGAGTGATATACAGCTCCCGTAAAAAATCTCATGGTCTTACTGCATAGGGAAATCCTTTGTTTTATGACAGATAGGACTCTACAGAACCTCAATGTCAAAAGATCTTTATCGGGAAGCCCCAAGCATTCCATTGTTTACATAATGCAGTAAGAGAAATGACATGGGTGACGCTTGTAGCATCACATTTCCTAACTTCAACCCCGCGATGTCCCTGGAATAGCTTAGTCTCAACTGGATCTTTGCCAAGGAAGCTTTTAACTCCTTGATACCAGCAGCAGAATCAATCTACAGGATCAGGTTTAACTTCAAGAAGGTGGTTGATGTCCTTTCAATATATTGTTACAAGTGAGGTTATATCTAAACACTGCACTGTTGAAGATGGAGATCTCTTCAGAAACCAAGGGGTTAAATAATTTACATGGAGATAAGCATGTTTTGAAACTTGAGAAACATTTTTCTGGGACTACAATGATATGTACCTAACCGTAACAGCAATATTGATAGAAATATATCTATTTTGGGAAGAAAAGTGGCTTTGTAACAGCTTGGAATGCATGCAAGCAATTTGTGAGTCAAGAGGGGTGTAAATGTTTGAAAGAGTCCTCCAGTGCATTGCCAGCCTCCAATGCTGATCTTCAGGACATGCACTACAAGAGTGGTGTTAAACATGTGGCCCTCCAGCTGTGGCCTGGCTACCAATCCCACAATCCCTTGTCAGCAAATAATGATTGTTGTGGTATTCCATAGCTGGAGTTCCTCACTTTGCCCATCCCTACATTGCAGTGTTTGATTGTTAAAGGGATAGTAATGTTTCACAATAAAAGCAGCTCCAATTAATTTTCATAATATTTGGGTCATGGAGAGTGTTATTTCAATACTGTCAGAGTTGTAGTTCAAGAGTAATTGAATGATAAAGTATCCCCCTCCCGCCCCTTTTACTGATGTAACACTGCTCACCTCGGAGCAGCAAGACTGTCTGGATCAGAGGCGTAACTAGAAGCCACCAGGCCCTGGTGCAAAAATTGCCATGGTGCCCCCCCGAGCACAATGCCCCCATTGTCCACTTCCACATTATCCACCCCCGCCTTGCTCCACAAATCTGCCCCCACTGTCCATCTCTACAAATTTGCCCCCACTGTCCATCCTTACAAATATTCCCCCACTGTCCACCTCCACAAATATGCCCCCATTGTCCACCTCCTACATGGATCAGGGGGAGGGGCCTCATCCCTGGTGGTCCATTCTTTTATTTTCTTGCATGACTATAATGTAGACCTTTTTTTTAACATAGCAAAATTTCGAGATTCCATCAGTTATGGATAGTGTTTGAGCTTTAGTAAATTATTTTAGACTTTATGCGGAAAGTAAGAGATGAGAACTTGTGGAGCATACCAAATGCCCCATGGGGTGTTAGTAGTCTCCATATTCCTAATGATTTAATTTGGACATTGAATCGCCTTGAATGTTAAAGAGATCTCCAAAGCATTGCTTCAAAATTACTCGTCATTGTTTTATTTTTTCTTCGTTTGATTAACGTATTTGACTTTAGGGACAACTTTAATGCTTTGAGCTTGGAAATAATTCAAGGCTAGACAAGGAGGAGATTCAGTAAATTGTAATAAAGAGGTGATGACTTCTCCAGTTTATCCTTCTCCAATTCCTATGTTATTCTATGAAGCCTATGCACTAAGATTTTTTTTCAACTTTGGAGATCTTAGTGAATAGGATCCATAAAATAACATAGGAATTGGAGAAGTGATAAACTGGAGAAGTCATATCCACTTTATCACCTCTTTATCACTGCTTAGTGAATCTCCCCCAAGGTGTTTTGAGCTGTGCAAATATCAGTCATCTAAACCTCAGCTAAATACTACCTCTTGCTAGCCTATTGTCCAATTTACTTCAGTATCAGTGGTCCTGATTGTTCCTGCTAGTTGACTATATTTAATAACCAATCTCTATATTTAATAACCAATCTTGCCTGCTTCCTACCCTTGTGGCCTTTTGCTGTGCCCAACATTGCTCTTGACTATTCTCTCCTGACCACTCCATCTGATCTTGCTTTAGTTTGACTTGGGCCTCCTGTAAATATTACATTGTTCTGTTATGAACATCAACTGACAGAGGAGGTCCAATACCAGTGGCTGGTGAGCAGAATAGAATTATGTATTTCAGATGGATTAGGCATGCATCCAAATACAAATTATATTTCCTGTGCTGCCTGTAACATCCACATGCCTCCAGAGGTTAAGCCCCTAGAAAGCCCCCAAACTGTGCTTACACCAGGTATTATGCATACAAGTGTACCAAGAAACCAATAGGCCAGAGAATGTACCAAATTGCAGTCTTTAGACAGGTGTTCAAGATGAGAAATAAAAATGCAGAATATTCCTCGAAGAGCTAAGTCTAGAACATAATAAGCAATGAGGCAAATTAAATGGAATGCATGCTGTGTATATTTGTTGGTTTGGATTATGCAAGTTGTAGTCCAACAAGAGCTGGGATACTGGAGGTTGCCTAAGCTGTTCCATTATTGATCAGCAGGGCGTTGTTTGGTTGGCTTGACCCCCTCCCCAACCAATAAGAAAATTCAGGTTTTGGTCATTGAGTGTTTCAACATCATGTTCCCAAATCTACTTTATATCAAATTAGTATGACTCACTCTTAGTTTTGGTTCAGTCATTATTGTTATCTGACATTTGCACATTACACATGTAGTGGGAGTCCACACTGGTAGCCGCTCATATCCTTTGTTCAGATTTGAAGTTCAGTAAGAGCTTTGGCAGCTTCCCTGGTAGACCTCACAGTGGAGGCCACCATGTTGGTTAGAAAGCAGCAGCAGCATACCATCACACTCCACATGATGTCTGGGAAGGCATCCAGTTGGATATCCGGATAGTTTTCCAGGCTCTAGGTGCCAAGAATTCTGTGAGGCCAAGGCATATAGGGCGAGGGGGGGAGATAGAATGAGGATTCTCAGTCCAGGCAATTGCATGGTTCTCTGAAGAGAGCTGTGCATAAGCAGAGTGCTGTGTGACTGGAGAGCCACATGAGCAGAAGTAGTTAGAGGTAGTTTGGGATAGTTACTGTGAGTAATAAGCTGCTATTTTAGTTAGTAAGCTAGTTAGACTAGTACCCATATTGCTACTTTACTGTCTTTGGAATCAGAAAGGAATATTTTGCCCACTTGGGGCATAATTAGAAATTGTTTAAATGGGTGTTGTTTTGTTGTTGTTTTTTTCCATCATGTTAATAAACAAAAACAAAGGTGAGAAGACAAAGGTTGATCTTAATGGACATGTCTTTTTTCAACCTCATCAAACATGTTACAACAATAAGAAAATCTTGGTCAAAATGTATCTGGAAATGAGACATTTGATTTGGACAACCACCATGGTAACAAGTAGAGCATATTTATTTATATAGGTTCCATGGTTAAAAGAAATTAAGAAAAGAAGGAAAGAGTCTGACATAAACCAAGGATCTGATATGGTTGCCAAAAACTAGTGCTGTTTATTTTTCAGAACAGTGGAAAAGTATGTGAAATAGGTTAAGAACAAGGAATACCTTTTTACATGAATAACATATTTTCATTAACACTGGGTGATGCTTAATGGAAATGTTACGCTGTTTCTCCTATGTATAATCCTGAGTTGGCACATTTCACACACATGATGAGGAAGACAACATTAGATGACCTTCAGCAGAATGTGCCCTTGATGTGGTTTTGGTAAGAATGTGGAATGTGTACATTATCCTACAGATCTTCCAGTGTTGTCGTCCGACTCCTCATCATGTGTGTGAAATGTCCCAACACAGGGTTATACATAGATGAAATAAGCACAGGCCCTAAGGAAAAGGTTGAACATTCACAGATTTAATACTAACAACATAAGAATAAATACAAAGTAGGGGAATATTTCTGTGAAAATGGACACAGTATCAAGTATCTCAGGGTCACTTTCACAGACAGGTAGAAAGGTCTTGGAATTCAAGAGGATTATAAAGTTTGACACTACACTGTGGTCTAAACTGCAACATGGAAAACACATATTATTCAATTTTTACTGACAAACTCCAAATATTATTATGTATAAAAATACATTTTGCTCACAAATTCTTAAAAAGTAACTTATGAGAAAACTACCTTTTAACAACTCAAAAGACACTGGTTCAGTAACTTATGAGAAAACTACCTTTTAACAACTCAAAAGACACTGGTTCAGGTTCATAGATTCCTATTAAAGTGCAAGGCCTCTTTCACACAGTCAACACCCTCCTTTTTCATTTCCATTGTCCACATTCTGTCCTAATCTTCTCCTGCTTTCCCCACCAATCTCATCTCACAGGGATGTGGGTCAACCATTCATTGGCAGTTGCAACGAGCATCATAAGACGCAGTAAAGATGCAGCTTGCTGAACTTTGTTTCATTCATGTGAGAAGATAGGCACCATAGCCAAGTAGATTATATTTCTGCATGAATGTCATAACTATTGCACCATAGTTGTGTAGAGATAAGGCTGGTGATATGGTTGACATCTGTGATGGAATTCACATCATCAACATTAATTGTGTTGCGTACCCCACTGGCATGCAAATGGTTAATAAAGTACTTTCACGCATATTGTTATGAAGCTTCTCAGCCATCAAAGGTACACAGATAGTGTGAATCATTTTAAAAGGTCAGTACTACATTATAATAAAGAGACATGGGTATGCACTTTAGAAACTAACAATATTGCTATCAGCTCCACAATGTATAACAGAAACAGAAAACTCATTCATGCTTTAATAACATTTAATAGACAAAATATCTTCTCAGTACCTTCAAAGTCATTATAAAGTCCAAGTTTGCCATTTTTGTGTACCTGAAATGACAAGAAACTTATATTCTTTATCTTTTTTGATGTGTTGAAAAATTTGGGAACAGAACCAGAAAGGAGAGGGAATTAATAAAAGCTTATTTGGTGATATTAGTATAAGAATCAGTAGCTACCATTTTGGACGATATAGGACCCTATATTGCAAAGAAAGTGGAGAAATTCTGGGGCAAACCAGCAGCACCATAAGGTTTAATAAAAATCCACAAATAAAAATAATTTCCTATTGATTTAAGTGGGTTTTGAATGCATTACCCTCTGAGCGCTTGTGGAGAGTACTAAAAACTAGCTCACCCAGACCCGGTACTTATAGAAACAAATGCATCCTTTCACTATATTCTCACCGCAAACAACTCACTGCATTTTCATGCATTTTATCACTTTCCTTGGCAAATGGCATAGAACCAACCCTGGCCCTCAAACAAGAGTAAATTACATCTTCACCTTTACAAAAATATCTCTTTTTCCACTGCAACATATGCAGTATATTGCCCAAAATGGATGAACTGCAATCATGGTGTTACGTGTAGAAACCAAAAATCCTTATTCTCACTAAATCCTGGCTACAGGGCTGGTGCAAGGATTTTTGCCACCCTAGACAAAACCTAATTTTGCTGCCCCTTGGCTCCACCCCTTGTGTCCTACCCCTTTATGCCCCACCCTGTATGTGTTTAAGTATCAGTGTGTTTGTGTGTTCCCTATATGTGTATAAGTGTCAGTTTGTGTGTGTTCTCTATATGTGTATGTGTGTGTGTTCCCTGTATGTATATAAGTGTGTCAGTGTGTGTTCCCTATATGTATATAAGTGTGTCAGAGTGTGTGAGTCTCTGTAAGGATATCAGTGTGTAACTATGTGTGTGTGTGCTTCTCCATATGTGTATCAGTGTGACAGAGTGTTCTCTATATGTGACTCTCCCCCCCTTTGACTCTCTCCCCCTCTTGACTGTTGACCCCCCCTTTTTGACTCTCTCTCTCCCCCCTCTGACTCTTGATCCCCCTTTTGACTTTTGATCCTCCCTTTGACTTTCTCTCTCCCCGTCTGACTCTTGATCCCCCTTTTGACTGTTGATCCCCCCTTTCACTCTCTCTCTCCCCCGTCTGACTCTTGATCCCCTCTTGACTGTTATTCCCCCCTTTGACACTTTCTTCCCCCGTCTGACTCTTTATCCCCTCTTGACCCCCCTTCCACGTACTCTTCCCGCTGCACATCTCTCTCTCCCAGTGAGTACGTTTCAGTGTTCTCCCTTGGCTAGCTATTTTTTTAATGAAGCACAGCAATGACCGTTTCTCTCTCCCCCTCCGCTACTTCAATCCTGGTCCAGGATTGGGCAGTAAGTGGTGAGCGGGGGGGGGGGAGTGGCCCGATGTTCCCCCACAGAATGTGTGCCCTAGGCCGACGCCTTCCTCGCCTATAGCTGGCGCTGGCCCTGCCTGGCTAAACCCTAAAATACCTGGTTCCTGTGTTGACATTTAAGGATACTCATGCTTTATGGAAGACCGAGGAAAGCGAGGAGGTGGCAGAATCATATACACACAAGAGTCTATAAATTGTACATAAACTTGAAATGAATCTTGTAACTCTAATTCTTATGAATACATTGCTAACAAAATTTTTCTTCTCTTCTCAAAACAAATGATAATTGTTTTCATTTACCGGATACCTAATACTCCTGCACAGACCCTTTTGGATATAACCCACCACCTCAATGATATTGCCACTAAAAACAAGAAAAGAGAGCTGTTGGTACTTGGAGACATTAATATTATTTGGCTGGACTCCAGAAATGAAAGATTCTGCTCATTGTTTAAGACACTGAACTTATCACTGCTAATCTCCTCCACTACTCTGATAAATCCTAAAACCTCCAACCATACCCTGCTTGACTGGATCCTTCCATCCTGCCCAAGCAGAATCCAAGACTCAGGCATAACGGCAAATGTATTTAGTGATAACTCCATATCCCAAAGTTATAGTTACTACTAGATCATTTAGAAAATTTAATCTCAAGTCCTTCCTAAATGATTTTAAGCAATTACCCGTGGCATTAAATACACCTAGGGGTAGATTTAAAGGCAGCTGTTAAGCTAAAAAAACCCAGTGGGTGTTTTAACGTGTAGGAAGCCATACAAAGAGCCACGTATTGAACTGCTAAAGGCAGTTCATCCAGTATGCCGGCCGCTACACTAACGTGTGTTTTGGCCCCTGTTAAAAAAAAAAAAACCTCCATTTTGCCATTTAAAGTACTGAGTTAGCTGAAAAAATCCGATAAGGGACTCACCGCACAAAACTTAAGACCCAATTTTGTTAGCCGTAAAGTCCCTTATCAGATCTTTTGCCAGCTAACGCAGTTGTTAACTGGCAAAAGAACCCAATGTCCACAGTGGATGTATTGATATAGGGCCCTAAGCCCCACATCAATACATCCAAAGTGCCTAAAACATGTCCAAAGTATAATTATCCCGCCTGCATTCATAGTGTTAACCCGACTAAGTAAAGAAACATCGCATTAACACTTACCATTAATCCTGATGTCCAGTGAAGTTCTCAGCTTGCTGGCCCTTCTGTTCTGTCTTCTTTCTTCTATCTTCTGCCTTCTCTCTGTAAAAGAAAAGAAACCAAGTATTACCAAGCATGAATCAATACATTCCAGATTGAGTGACAGTGGGGTACGCAACGCATTGCAAAGCAAAGATACCCATATATGCCTCCATGTAATGCCCCAAAGAATACAAATGTCAAGAAATAATGTCAATAAATAAAATGATCCACATAGACATAAATCAATGCTATTCCTTAATGCCCAGTATGATACTTAGCTTAGAGATTCGTGTCTCCGCCGCTTGGAGCGGCCGCGAGGGTGGCGGCAGAAGAGACACAAATGTCCCACGACGCTCCCATTCAGCTGTGTACAGGCCAATACCCGTAACACACTGAGGGCATTTGAAGTGAGCCTGCCTTTATATATGGGCAGGCTCACTTGAATTGTCCTTACTGCCATTGGCTGGGATGTTCTTCACATGTACTTCACATCCCAGCCAATCATGTGTATATATACACACACATCTATATATATATATATATATATATTATATATATATATATATATATATATATAAAATACACACACACACATACACATATATGCACACATATACATAGACACGGTTCCTCCATGTCTTTATGACAATAAGGCCTATTATCTAGGTAATTGGAGGAAGGGTCTCATTAAATAAGCATGTATTATAATTATATCTCTAATTCTAATGTGTAATAGACAATTACCTAGATAACAGGGACCAAAGCAACCACATAATTGGTGCTGGACAACTTCTAGACCACTTCAAACAGACCTGTTCAAGTGGCTTGAAACTTTGTCTATGAATTAGGCTCGAGCACCAATGCCATTTGGCCTTTGTTTGAGTATTTCAGTCATACCAGGCCTTCTATTTGGCCTGAGCCATCCAGAGGTGTTATCTGGCCAAGCCAGTAAACTGTTCCAACCAATCTCATAACTGCAACACATACCTAACCATGTGACTACTGGATTCTCTAATCTCCCCTTTCCAGTGTTATTTTGGGAGGGCCAATGGTCGCCTCAACTTTGTTTCATACAGTGATTCAAAAGGTGGGAATTAGGTCATCTTCTGCAGAATTTCACTTCCCCCTCAGCTTCTATGATCAACCTCAGGGTCCTGAAGGTGGTAAGAGGTAGTATCTAGGCTCTGGACCAGAAAGCTGTACCACAGTTATTGGGCCAGGTCATACATAAACTGTTTATCATGGTCAGATAAGATCTCACCAAGGAATTCAAATAGTTACCAGTTCAGAAACTACCATTGGGACTGTGATGGAGGCAAAGGTGATGGCCTCTGGATATCTGCTAAAGTGATTCAACATAGTCAGGATATAGCATGGGCTCAGACTTCAGTTGAGCATGAAAGCAAGAGTCAGCATCATTGTCAGCCTGATCCCGCTATTGCCCCCAGTTATGGCAAAAGCCATAGGCTGTATTGGGACTCAGTGTAGGTTCACTGTGACAAACACCAGATCAAATTGCTGTCTATGCTTTCCCACTGATGACAATACCAGAACACTGCAAGAATCACACGTACCAAGTACAGAATACAGTAGGTGATTCCATGGTTTTCAAGATTTTATTACTTGTGAAGCAGTGGAAATGTAAAAAACGATTATAACTATACCACCAAAATTTTGGAAGTGCTTAATTAGCATAAAGACACTGAAAACCTTAATTTGCATGTGATTCGTACCTGAAAAGGCCTAATCAGCACATAAAATGTCACTGTAATAATTAGCATTTGAAATGTCACTGGTACCTCGCAGGTACTACAATTAACATACATTAGTATGAATATCTCCTGTACATGTGCAGGTCTTTTGGCTAACATGACATGTAGGCATAATGTCGTTTTTCAAATATGTAGACTTGAATCAAGGTGAAAGGTCCACTTTATTTAAGTGGCCACTACTAACCCTCTGAGTTCCAGGTTGGTATTCCATAGAGTGCAATGAGCTGGATACCTAAATGGCACTTAAAGAAGCGGTAAACTTTTTTTAATGAAAAAATACAGGTTTTCATGAAAAAAAAGTTTACTGCTTCTTTAAAGGGATAGTGATGTTTCATAATAAAAGCAGCTCTAATTAATCATCATAGTATTTGGACTTTGGAGAGTGTTATTTCAATTCTGTCAGAGTTGTAGTTCAAGAGTAATTCAATGACAAAGTATCCCCCTCCCGCCCCTTTTACTGATGTCACACTGTTCAGCCAGAGCAGAAGGGAGGTGCCCAGGTAGACTGCAGAGAGGGACAATCTTCAATTAAGATAAGGGAAAAACCTGAAAAACTTGTCAAGGGGGGCAGGGATTTCATTGTTTTCATAGGAATAAGAGTGTCCCCTTCTGTTATCTGTCCAGTCTATGGACTGCATTCCACATCTGAGAAGAGATGGCTTACACTAGGTAAAAGGGGCGGGAGGGGAAACTTTGCTTGTGAATATCTCTCAAACCATAAAGGTTTGAGAGATAAGACTTATATCATTCTTCATGATTTTTTAATGCCTACAAAATAAAATAAAGTTAAAACGAAGTATTACTATCCCTTTAAATAAATTCCTCCTAGATTGGTTCTCCAAACTGAATCTTTGATCAGTACTTGACGTCATATCCATGGGTCACACGTGGTTCTTTTGTTGCAAAACTCTGTTTTCTGGGATTCTTCAATTAGAGAAGTTTTGGGTCTTGTGTCCTGTAACAGAGAATGATGCTAACTTGGACACAATATCAGGTATTAATCAAAGATTAACCCTTTGAGTGCCAGAGGGGTACGCAACACATTGCAAAGCACTCAAACGACAAATCAAAGGTAGTAATCCAATATATATATTTTGAAGAACCAAACTATGCAGATTTGATTCATAATGGCAATTAGTGTGTTTTGCTCAGATTAACCCTTTAACGACCATTGTGCTGTGCATTTTGACGCATGCTGTTGCACGCCTCTCTGGTCTTTAAAGGGTTGAGGTAAATGGCGTTTGCCAAAAGGAGATGTCAGCGTTCCACAGTTTTGCTCAGAAATTGTCTGTTTATGGAATATTTGACAATATGAATTCCTATAATATTAATCACAGTTTTTGTCTTTCCATTTATAGAACTTGTTACCTTACCCCAAAAACATATTCTCAAAAGTAAATTCCAGAGTTGTCTGTCTAGCACCTTTCACAATCACTAAATAGTCCCATAAAATAAAGGTTTATACTTGTATCCGATTTCACTCTGATGAGACCAACATTCCCGCAGGCGCTGACCATGATATGCATTACACTGCAAGTCTTTGTCATGTCTCGGTTACAGAATTATTTTTCACCCTACACTATCCTGCTTTATACTGGCTACTCCAGAGCTCTGAAAAAGCCATAACTCACAACTGTGACCAGAGAATGCATAACTTGAATAACATTCAATTGTTACATCATCCTTGTTCTGAAATGTCTTCTTTGGCTCCCCTGACATTTTTGTTACTTTTTCGCGGGCTTAAAGGTTTGGCTGTAGTGCTACTGAGTTACTCAATCTCTCCATCCAAGAGCTACTTGAACCTCGCTAACATCCTCAGACCAGACTCTGATGTCAGCCAATAACCAACTATTTGATCATTACAGAAAACAGACTACATATCATGGGCAGAAGAGCTATTGGCCTCTGCATGCAAATGACAGCATTCTGGCATTTACAGTCAATATTTGCAATTTTAAAAATAGAAATATTTTTCCTCCGCACATTATTAGAAGCTGTGACTTTCTCTCACTCTTCCTAATGCAGATTACAGATGTTCCGCATTAGGCCAGTACAAACAATAGGCAAACTAGGTGGCTGACTAAGGGACAGAATTAGGGGTGAAGGCAGTGGAAGCAGCTATTTCTGAGGACAGCTAAAACAAAAAACAAACCTATGCTCCGCCATACAAATTATCCAAATGACCACCTTGTATAGAGGATATAGTATACTCCTGTGTTAGTAAATTTGAGGGTTTTGTTGCATAGTTTGGCCAAAGTATGTTTAAGCTCACCCACCATGTCACGGTACCCCAAAATCAGGCTAGTCCCTGTCCTTTTTATATATATATATATATATATATATATATATATATATATATATATATATATATATATAAAATGTTCATGATGATTTTTTTGTGAACGAGTTAAGACGAAAACCTAATTAACCCCTTAAAAGGATTGTAATACTTTGTTTTAACTTTATTTTATTTTGTAGGCATGAAAAAAACATGAAGAATGATATAAGTCTTATCTCTCAAACCTTTATGGTTTAAGAGATATTCACAAGCAAAGTTTCCCTCCCGCCCCTTTTACCTAGTGTAAGCCATCTCTTCTCAGATGTGGAATGCAGTCCATAGACCAGACAGATAACAGCAGGGGACAATCTTCTTCCTATGAGAACAATGAAAGCCCTGCCCCCCTTGACAAGCTCTTCAGGTTTTTCCCTTATCTTAATTGAAGATTGTCCCTCTCTGCAGTCTACCTGGGCACCTCCCTTCTGCTCTGGCTGAACAGTATTACATCAGTAAAAGGGGCAGGAGGGGACACTTTGTCATTGAATTACTCTTGAACTACAACTCTGACAGTATCGAAATAACACTCTCCAAAGTCCAAATACTATGATGATTAATTAGAGCTGATTTTATTATGAAACATTACTATCCCTTTAATGTCCACCGACATGCCAGGACCGTCATGGCTGTCCGGCACTTAAGGACCAGTGATGACCCTGGTACGTCATGGCTGCATGCAGCATGGGGAGCCCTGAATCGATTCGTTAAAAAAAAAATGCCCCGTGGTCTTCAAGTGCTGGCTGTGCATGCACACGCCAGTCGTTAACCCCTTAATGACCCTTGACGGTCATAGTACGTCAAGGATCGATCCGACTGAACGACCCATGACGTACTATGACCGTCATGGAATTCCGGGCTCCCCCCGTGGCTGCACGCCATTCAGGGAGTCAGGAAGTGGATGGAGCAAAAAAAAAAAAAAATGCTCCGTGGTCCTTAACTGACAGCGCCGCGCCGGTCAGCCGGTCGGCCGTCATTAAGGGGTTAAGGGGTTAATAACATTTAAACACACAACCTAAAATAAAACATACACATGATGAATTCCTGTATTTAAACACATTCAACCTATTTTAAAAACATGTAGACACAAAACATCTAATGCCTTTAGGGTAGGACTCACCTGATTTCACCCTGATGAAGGTCCCACTTGGGGACCAAAAACATTTGGTTTATGGAGCAATGATTTATTACAACTCATCTATCAAGATTCCAGCGTGCTGTGTCTTCACTGCTGCCCAGGCTGAGTACATTTTATATGCATCTTATGGGATATGCACCTCTATATATTTATACATATATGTATTGATGCATTTTAATGCGTTTGTGGTGTGCCACTGCCTCTATTTGCTGTCTATATATATATATATATATATATATATATATATATATATATAGATATAAAATGCGAATGTGTTAAGCCTAATTAAAAACATTTAAACACACAATCTAAAATAAAATATACTCCTTATGAATTCTTGTATATAAACACATTGGACCCATTTTAAAAACATGTAGACACAAAACATCTAATGCCTTTAGGGTAGGATTCACTTGCTTTCAAACAGTAGTGGACTGCAGTAAGTGGAGAGGTAAAATAGTCTTATTAAAGGTTGGTGTTTGGCCATTTGTTTGGATTGCCTGGCCTAATGTTTTTTTGCAGTTCAAGGTAATTGCAAACCGCATGTGGCCTGTGGGGTGGGTGGAAAAGACCTATTAAAGGGACTGAAAGTTTTATGGTCCTCTTGGGCTTCCGTCTACTTACTGCAGGCCACTACTGTTTGAAAGCAGGTGAATCCCACCCGAAAGGTAATAGATGCTGTGTGTGTCTACATGTTTTTAAAACAGGATTAACATGATTTATACAAGAATTCATCAGTATTTTTAATTTTAGATTGTGTGTTTTAAATGTTTTTAATTAGGGTTTAGGCTCAAGGCATTAAAAAATCATCATGAGCATTTTATATAAAAAACAAACAAACAAAATAACAAAAACAAAAAAAAAGGATAGGTACTCGCCTGATTTGGGGGGACTGTGATGTGGTGGGGGGAAAACTGCATGTCGTCAGTCTGTGTTTGGAAGAGCGAGATATGGAACAGCTTAATTATTGATAGTAGTTAGTCTAGGCAGACAGGCAAAAGAAGGCACTGGAGTCCCTTGAGAGGGTTGTTGGTGGTAGCCACTATCATTTTTCCTCTGGGCAGAACAGTTAAAATAAAACCACCAAACATTTTTGCCTGTTCAGCAACAGACAGATTGGGGATCCAAGTTCCAGGGGAGACACTAATGAGACTGGCTTACTGATACCACACAGACTGACACAATACACCATAACATACAAGACAAACAGACAAGTACAACTTGACATACTTTAGGTACTTACACACACATTCACTCACTCCTACATCCACAAAAACAAAAGGGACCATGACATACTGAGGTGTAGTGGTGCTGCACACACTCACTAGCTGTTGTGCAGTATGTTTTATCTTTTATTGCATCCTGTATTGCACTGTAAAAATTAACACTGCACACACTCACTGTTGTTGACTAAGCAGAAGCACAGGTCATCATACGCAACTCTATCTAGGAGTACTTCTACTGTTGTTCAAAGTGCAGTGCCAGGGATTCCTACTGCTAATACTATTCCAACATTTAGCTCCTACAGTAGTAGTAGTAGTAGTACTAGTAGTCCCTCTGGAGCCCCACAGTCTATGAAATCTACAGTTAGAAGATGCTTCACTAACGATCCAAAAGCTAAACATATTGCTATATGTTGTATTTGTAAAACATGTGAGAGGGGCGCATTTTAATACTGTTGTAGATGCTTCCACAAGTGCCAGACCCAACACCACTATCACTACTAGTAATGGTCATGTTGTTAAAGCAATTACATTACACAGTTATTCTATGTGCTGTCAACCAACTATTACATCTTAGTCCAAAAGTGCACCTCTAGAATGGCAAATGTTGGAAGGTGACAGGATGCCCTATTTATTTGTAGAAAATCATGGTTTTAAAGTATTGATCTCATGTTTTGCACGTAGCCGACATATTCAAAGCCACACTTAGTTTTCTAATATGGAAGGGCCAGAGTTGTACAAGCAGGTGGCTGGTGTCATGGGCAAAGGGTTGTAAAACATACGACAAGAAAGTTCACCAGAAGACACATTTGTTAGTCAACAGTCATCATCACAGAAGGCAATTCATATGTCTCGGTGTCAGGCTAACATTTGTGGTGGTGGTGATGCTGGCAGTACTGACATTTATCTATGGGACTTGCTTTCAGAGTATAGGTGGACAAGTGATACACATGAACTCTATCTATTTCCGAGGAGTGACCCCACTGTATGTAAGAAGGTACGGGATAACTATAGTCTATGCCATAAAACTGACCTGCTTGAGCACTGGCAAACAAAAGGCCTTAGTTGTCCACCAGCAATTGTGCAGTCAGAAAAGATTTTCGGTGTAACTGGTTATATCATTGATGGCCATAGGACATGTCTATCCAGCAGCAATGTTGGTATACTTTCATTTTTAAAAATGAACCTAACAAGAAACATGTTGAAAAAGTAGAAAAAAGCCAAGATAGAGAAGCAACCAGCATCTAATACCAAATGACTTCATAAAGCAGAAGCAGAATAAAAACAGAGGAGCATAAGGCACATGGAGTAACAACAGCACAAAGGAGGAGAAGAAGGAGGAGTGATTTGTACAGGTATGACATATACAACAACAGTTGGAACCAGTGCTACTATGAATCACAAATTGTACTGCATATAATTTCTTGTCTAGCATTACTTCTTATTCATCATATATTCACCACTACCATCCACATCCACCATGTTAATTCAACCTCTCATTTTTTAATTAGCTTTATATTGTTGAATGATGACGATACTGAATTATAATCAACATCACCATGTATGTTTATTATGTTTTGAATGTAATTTTAAATTGCACTAAGAATAACAGTGTGATATATTTTGTTCAAGATATCAAATGTAAAAACTTCTAAAACATTAAGTATGATTCCCACAATGCTACGCGTTGAGAGGAGTGTTGGTGGTAGCCACTATCACTATTTCCTCTGGTCATAGATGTTTAGGGAGAAAGAAAAGTTAAATTAAAACCCCCAAACATTTTTGCCTGTTCAGCAACAGACAGATTGATGATCCAAGTTCCAGGTGAGACACTAATGAGACTGGCTTACTGATACTACACAGACTGACACAATACACCATAACACACAAGACAAACATACAAGTACAACTTGTCATACTTTAGGTACTTATACACACATTCACTCACTCCTACATCCACAAAAACAAAAGGGACCATGACATACTGAGGTGTAGTGGTGTTGCACACACTCACTAGCTGTTGTGCAGTGTGTTTTATCTTTTATTGCTGTCAGTCTCTGAGTAGGGTCAAGTGAGGACAGTATGAAAACAACACAGGATAAACCAGTCCACAGTACCTCTGATTTCGAGAGAATCTGAGGGTGTTTGGAGGCTCGAGGAGGTTCAAGACCGTATCGAATGGAAGTCAGACTACAGGACAGAGTTCCCTTTAATCGAAGGTTTCGGGGTAAAGTTAAGGTTCGAGGCAGGTTCGAGGTCTTGGGGTATCGATAAGGTTCGAGGCAGGTTCGAGGTCTTGGGGTATCGATAAGGTTCGAGGCAGGTTCGAGGTCTTCGGGTATCAATAAGGTTCGAGGCAGGTTCGAGGTCTTGGGGTATCGATAAGGTTAGAGGCAGGTTCGTGTTCGACGGACTACGAGTCCTCTATTCTCCACTGATTCGGGGTTGGACTTGAGGCCCAGAAGCACTGGAAGCAGGTAAGGGGAATACGAGTTCCTACACCCTCGAATGGCCGGGGCAGTCACCGGAGCAGCCAGTGATGGCAACCCAAACCACTCGGAGCCCCAGAGGTGTAGGAACGAGTAGACTGGAACCAAACCTTGAGAGCAGCTGGAGGGACTCTCGTTGCGAGGCAGAAAGTTCCCGAAGGGGAAGCATAGTCTGGGATAGCAAGGTCAAGCCGGAATCGAATCAGGAGCCAGAGGGACAGACAAAGACGTGGTCAGGCAAGGCTGGGTCAAGATCCATGGGCAGTAGACAAGACTAGGTCGGTATTCAAGCAGGGTTCGGTAAACGGAATCAGTAAACACAGGAACTTGGCGACAAAGGTTTCTCTCAGACTTTTGGCGCTAAAATCGAGCAAGGTTTGATGGTAGATCCAGGTACATAAAGCCTGCAGCCACCAATAGAATTAAAGGTAGGAGGAGCAGTCAGGAGCAGCATGACAATTGCATCCTGTATTGCACTGTAAAAATTAACACTGCACTCACTCACTGTTGTTGACTAAGCAGCAACACAGCTCATCATACACAACTCTGTCTAGGAGTACTTCTACTGTTGTTCAAAGTGCGGTGCCAGGGATTCCTACTGCTAATAACATTTAGCTCCTATAGTAGTAGTAGTAGTCCCTCTGGAGTCCCACAGTCTATGAAATCTACAGTTAGAAGATGCTTCACTAACGATCCAAAAGCTAAACATATTGCTATATGTTGTATTTGTAAAACATGTGAGAGGGGCGCATTTTAATACTGTTGTAGATGCTTCCACATGTGCCAGACCCAACACCACTACCACTACTAGTAATGGTCATGTTGTTAAAGCAATTACATTACACAGTTATTCTATGTGCTGTCAACCAACTATTACATCTTAGTCCAAAAGTGCACCTCTAGAATGGCAATCTTGCCAAATGCTGGAAGTTGACAGGATGCCCTATTCTTTTGTAGAAAATCGTGGTTTTAAAGTATTGATTTCATGTTTTGCACGTAGCTGACATATTCAAAGCCACACTTATTTTTCTAGTATGGAGGGGCCAGAGTTGTACAAGCAGGTGGCTGGTGTCATGGGCAAAGGGCTGTAAAACATTATATGACAAGAAAGTTCACCAGAAGACATATATGTTAGTCATCAGTCATCATAACAGAAAGCAATTCATATGTCTCAGTGGCAGGCTAACATTTGTGGTGGTGGTGATGCTGGCAGCACTGACATGGGACTTGCTTTCAGAGTATAGGTGGACAAGTGATACACATGAACACTATCTATTTCCGAGGAGTGACCCCACTGTATGTAAGAAGGTACAGGATAACTATAGTCTATGCCATAAAACTGACCTGCTTGAGCACTGGCAAACAAAAGGCCTTAGTTGTCCACCAGCAATTGTGCAGTCAGAAAAGATTTTCAGTTCAACTGGTTATATCATTGATGGCCATAGGACATGTCTATCCAGCAGCAATGTTGGTATACTTACAGTTTTAAAAACGAACCTAACAAGAATCATGTAGAAAAAGTAGAAAAAAGATAGAGAAGCAACCAGCATCTAATACCATAAAGCAGAAGCAAAATAAAAACAGAGGAGCATAAGGCACATGGAGTAACAACAGCACAAAGGAGGAGAAGAAGGAGGAGTGATTTGTACAGGTATGACATATACAACAACAGTTGGAACCAGTGCTACTATGAATCACCAATTGTACTGCATATTATTTCTTGTCTAGCATTACTTCTTATTCATCATATATTCACCACTACCGTCCACATCCACCATGTTAATTCAACCTCTCATTTTTTAATTAGCTTTATATTGTTGAATGATGACGATACTGAATTATAATCAACATCACCATGTATGTTGTTTATATTTTGAATGTCATTTTAAATTGCACTAAGTGTGATATATTTTGTTCCAGATCTTTCCAAAAACAGGTCTACTACAGCAGCAAGGTAGTGGTGGGAGAACTGGGGTACTGGAGGCGAGGTGTACTCTAGAGCCGTAAATTACTAAGTAAGCCTTTATAAAATACTAGTTGAACAACCCGTTACACGGGCCACAGTGCCACTGCCACCCGGTTGCGGGGCAGTCACGCGCAGTAGAGACTGCCCGCGCCTCAGATGATACAGAGCATGACAGTCTCTACTGCACATGACTGCAGCACACGCAGCAGTGTCTACTGCGCATGTTGCGGCATTACACACGATTTAGCGAATTATTATATAGGATGTTTTTTAAAAACAAGCTTATGCCCCTTTATAAAAACTGCAATTTCAGAAAGGCCTTTAAAGAAGCATTAGCCAGCAGACTTTACAGAGCAATGTAAAATATTAAGATCTATCACATTATGGGATACAATACACAGGTAAGGCTGCATTTGCCAGCAGTTACCATAATATGGAAAAATAAATATGATACAAGAAACGCGTAAACAAGGGATCAACCAAAAATGTTAACTTCATAAATGCAACTTCTAAAAACAGTATTTGATATGTTCAATAGGATGTAATCTTCAAAGATAAAAATGCAGAAGATGGACTTTATTCAGAATGATTTTGCATAAATATATAAATCAATATATACCACTGGTGAATAAAAATAAATTAAGACCAATGTGGCTTAGAAAAGATTTATAGAGATATATGGAATAAGAAGCAAACTTTTAAGTTATTTAGGTCAGCAGGACCAAATGCATCATTTAAAGATATACAGAATGCATCAGAATTGCTAGACAAGCAAATCAGCTAGCTTAAATTGATATGAGAAAATAACTGTATCTGAGAGCAAGAAACATCCTAAAAAACTCTACATGTACTTAAATGGCAAAAAGATGAGGTTTGGTATGGGGCCCCTTGAAACAGAGACAGGTGAATTAACTAGGATGCAGCAATGGTTGACATCATAGACAAATTATTTTATTATGTACATATAATGGAAGCAACAATGACAGGCTTTGTGCAAACAGAAAGAGTCACATTATTTCATATGCATGGCTTAATCAGGACAAAGTCTTCAAGAGAATGGAAATAATTATATGGTAAATAAAGCACCTGGCATACACCCAGGGGTGCTTAAAGGGATAGTAATACTTCAGTATTACAAATCCCTATATTAAAGCCCTTGTAAAAAGAAACATTTTGCCCCCAGTGTCATCTCTCAAACCTTTATGGTTTGAGAGATAATCGCTTCTAAAGTTGCCCTCTCCCTCCCCCTTCCCCGTAGTCAGCATTTTAGCTGACTGCAGGGAAGAGAGTCGTACGACTTTCAGGCGGCTCTCCAGCACAGCCTGATCGCGTTAACTAAAAAAAAAACTTTCACTGAAATGGTCTTCTACGTTTGCTTGGCTTGCAAGCACACATAGAAGACCGTTTTAGTGAAAGATTTTTTTTAGTTAACGAGATCGCGGCTCTGCTGCAGAGCCTCCTGATGATCTCTGACGGGATTTCCCTGAGTCAGCTAAAATGCTGACTACGGGGAAGGGGGAGGGAGAGGGCAGTTTTAGAAGCGTTCATCTCTCAAACCATAAAGGTTTGAGAGATGACACTGGGGGCAAAACGTTCCTTTTTACAAGGGCTTTAATATAGGGATTTGTAATACTGAAGTATTACTATCCCTTTAAAGGGATAGTAATACTTCTTTTAACTTTATTTTATTTTGTAGGCATTAAAAAACATGAAGAATGATATAAGTCTTATCTCTCAAACCTTTACGGTTTAAGAGATATTCACAAGCAAAGTTTCCCCTCCCGCCCCTTTTACCTAGTGTAAACCATCTCTTCTCAGATGTGGAATCCAGTCCATAGACCAGACAGATAACAGAAGGGGATAATCTTCTTCCTATGAGAACAATGAAAGCCCTGCCCCCCTTGACAAGCTTTTCAGGTTTTTCCCTTATCTTAATTGAAGATTGTCCCTCTCTACAGTCTACCTGGGCACCTCCCTTCTGATCTGGCTGAACAGTGTTACATCAGTAAAAGGGGTGGGAGGGGGATACTTTGTCATTCAATTACTCTTGAACTACAACTCTGACAGAACTGAAATAACACTCTCCAAAGTCCAAATACTATGATGATTAATTACAGCTGTTTTTATTATGAAACATTACTATCCCTTTAAGGAGATTAGTTCAATTAAAGCAAGCCCATTATAATTAAAGAGGACCTATCACCTATATAAAGCACCCCACAATCATTGTATCTTACCATGATATAAGGCAATAATAGTAACACTGCCTACAATGCTAAACAAAGTAAAATACATATCTTTAACCCCATTCTGTTTTATCTTTTTTCTTCCACATTCAGGCTGAGGCTGCACTCTCCCAATCTGAGAGATTTCCTCAGAGAGGAGCATTGTGCCTCAGGAGCACCACAGGCAACTAGGAATGTAATAAAAATGCATGTCTTTTTAAATCACGGAAGTAATGGCAAGTGCGGTAGAATGTAAACTGATCTAAAATTTTGAAACTATAAGCCAGATTTCAAAAATATACAGTTAACTTTTTATAAAGATTACAATAAACAATTGCAGAATAAAGGTAACAGTGTCTCTTTAACATTTTTTGATTTACTCTCATAAGGCAGAGTTCCCCATGATGGGAAGAAACTACAAAGCCAATTTAGTACCATTACTCAAAAAGGGGGCAGGAACTAAAACTAGACATCTGAGTTTGAATTCCATAATGGGTAAGATATTAGAAATATTACTAAGCAATAAGATTCAGGACTACGTGATGTCCAACAATATTATTTGTAAGAGTCAGTATGGTTTAATGAAGAATAGACTAATTTACTTGTATTCAGTGAAGGATATATGGTAATGTGGATAAGGGAATTGCTGTTGATATAGTAATCTTGGATTTTACAAAAGTCCTGGATACTGTACCTCACAATATAAATTAACAGGTTTTTGCTTGGGAGGTAATCTCTGTGCATGGGGAGAGAACTGGTTAAATGAAAGATGGCAGAAGGTTACTGTAAATCAAATGTTTTCAAATTGGTCTAAAATTGTAAGTGGGGCGCCACAAGGTTCAGTTTTTAATTTGTATATTAATGATTTTGTAGTGGGTATTGAAAGCAGTATCTATATTTTTTCTGGTGTCAGTAAACTAAGCAGAACAGGATGCCTTTTCTCTGCAGAAATATTTGGATACACTAAGTGATTGTGCAGAGAATTGGTAGATGGGGTTTAATGTAGATAACTGTGATTTTGTATAGAACACGTTCTGAAAGAAACATGTATTGGGGCACATCATTAATCATGATAAAACACTTTTAGTTGGAGTGTACTGAATTCAATAATACAATTCACTTAACTATCCCAGCAGCTAGCAATAGCTTCACAATGAAATCAATATACTGTAAAATCTCAGCTATACTGCACACCAGGTGCATATTATACCCAAGATTTTAGGGGAAAACAGGAGTGCCTATGTATAATACACAGTCCTGTTTTCCCCTTTGCTAAAAAAAATTAGGGCTGGCAGATACCTTACCTCCCTTTTGATTGCCTCTGATGAAGCCCGTGTGTACGGGAGAAACGCGTTAGGTTGTTTCTGTTTTATTTATGGATTTAGTGTAGTAATTAGTAGGGCGAATGTCTTTCAAGGGATCATGTATACCTTAGGCTGGCGTTAGACAGCATGATGCTTTGGATCAGTTATATAGGGCCGTATTCTAATGAGCCATTTATTTATATCTTTGATATAGTGATGTACTGTCTCACTATTTATTCAAGACACTAATGTGCCGATTAGGGACAGCATTAATACTATATTAGCATCTTGCTGCTCAACTTTAAAGGAGGTACAATAATACAGGCAACCAATATTTATAGGGGCGATGGATAGTATATAGGGTTGCTTGGCGATGTATATGTAACTCCTGAAATTTCCATCGTTTACCAGTTGGTGCCTGGATTTATCTGTTATATTTCTATACTGCCAGCCTTTAGCTTACATATATATAGCTGATTTTTCTATTTTAGACAATATGCCCTTATTTTGCTACTTTATGTCTATTATGTGTTAATAAAGATTTATGTTTTTATGTGATTTTATTTATTTCACATACTGTTAAATACCACTTTGATTTCTCTACATATTCATGTTGTAACGAATCCATATCTTACTAGTTACAAGTATAGGTACTTAAGTGTGCTGCTTTATATTAGCCTGTCTGTTTTTTTCTTTTTTGTTTTTTGATATACCTTTCCTCCCTCCCCCAGCGCAATCTGATGTCAAAATAATACTTTCTGATGCTGCACTTGATGAATGGGTTAAGCTGCATGTGAAAAAGCTCCCTCTGTCCCATCTTCCCTGCGGGTGGCCTGCTTGCATTTGTTGGCCGCTTCCTTCAATGTACTGTCAGGACGTTTAGTCTCCAGTATTGCCCTGTGAGGAACCTGTCCTGTTAGTTAGTTTGAAAGATTATACAGGTGCCATGGCTGCAGACCCTGCAGAAGCTGTTAAGGCTGTTGCAGAACAGGGAACATTATTTGAACAGCATTCTTTACAAATCAAGAAAATAAACCCGAAGTTGAATTCTATTACTGGGACTTTGCAAACTCTGCAGCAAAAGGAGTTTTACATTTCTGCTTCAGCTGCTCCAACTACACAGCAACTCCCAGGAGAGCATCCCAAAATACCCTTCCCTGAACACTTAGATAGTAAGCCCAAGGAGCTCAGAGGATTCCTTAAAGGGATAGTAATACTTAAAATGTAAAAAAATATATGTTGTAGGGTTTACCCCCTTAAGTAAAACAAGAGTACTCCCACTGCTGAAAGGTGTTTCATTCAAAAGTTATTAATTTTCAAAGTTGAATTTTTTAGGTGCAATATCACAGTGGCCTGAAATTGTACAGTGGCGCTATTGCTACACCATCCTATGGAGATTTATGGTCCCGGGACCAGAGCTGTCTATAGGATCGTGTAGCAACAGCGCCACTGTACAATTTCAGGCCACTGTGATATTTCACCTAAAAAAATTCAACTTTGAAAATTAATAACCTTTGAATGAAACACCTTTCAGCAGTGGGAGTACTCTTGTTTTACTCAGGGGGATAAACCCTACAACATATTTTTTTTTACATTTTAAGTATTACTATCCCTTTAACACCTTAACAACACAGGACGTACATGTACGTCATGGGTGGATGTCACAAAAGGACCCCTGACGTACATGTATGGCATCGATTTCAGAGCTCCCCCCATGGCTGCACACCATTCGGGGAGACCTGAATCGGATTTAAAAAAAAAAATGCTCCGTCATCCTTAAGTGTTGGCCGCGTGCTTGTGGGGTGGTCCTTAAGGGGTTAATCAATGTGCATTACACTTAAGAAATCAGCCTGATACATTTTCTACACAACAAGCAAAAGTAACCTTTATCATTTCCCTTCTTAAAGGGCAAACACTAGCTTGAGTCTCTGCACTCCTAGACTGTGCCTTTTCCTAGGTTTTCTACTTCTGAAAAATTGGCTGACCTGTTTGTGAAAGAAATCTATCGCCTCCATGGAATTTCAAAGCAAATAGTTTCAGACAGAGGTGCTCAGTCTGTGTCACAATTCTGGAGGACATTCTTGGAATTGAGTTGCACCTTTCTATTGCCTAACTACCTCAGTCTAATGGTCAGACAGAGATAGAGAGAGAGAGAGAGAGAGAGAGATTAGACCAGAATTTTGAACAGTTTTTTCAGTGCCACTTTAATGAACAACAGAATACCTGGACTGACTTACTTCCCCGGCAGAGTTTTCTTGTAACTCCTCGTTCCAAGATTCTATAGGATACTTTACTTTCTTTTCTGCCTTAGGTTATAATCCCTGTATTTTCATCCTAGAGAGATAATCTACTGGCTTTGACAGTCATCACTTTGAGGCACCTGGAGACATGGTTTACCATTCAGTGAAGAACATCAAACTCCATTATCCTTCCTATAAGCTTGGCTCTCACTAAATAGGACCAATCAAAATACTTCAATGCATCAACCAGGTGTCCTTCAAACTATAGATTCCACCAAACCATAATATGTTTCCTATCTTCCATGTTTTTACTCAAGCCCTTTAAATGTAACAGATTTATTCACTCTGCACCTTCTTTGTTATTGATAATATTCTGGATTCAAACTTCTCTAGAGGTACCCTTCAGTATGTGGTGAACTGGAAGGGTTTTGGCCCAGAAGAGCATTCATGGGTTCCAGTTTCTGATGTCCATGCTTCTGCCCTAAAGAGAGCATTTCATCATGAATTTCCCTCCAAGCCCTGTTTAGGACCTCCGGAGGGTTTCCGCCGGGGATGTGTGGGGGTGTTAGTGTAAAAACTTGGTCCCGAAAGTTCAAAAAGATGTCCCACCATTTAGTTACAATACATTGCTCTCCTCTCCAGCCTTCAAGTAGAATTAAAACCTGCCAATATGTTGCACTAACTATTTTGTTCTATGTAGATAGTTTTATTAACCTTTGTTAATGACACCAGGGCTCAAAATTTCCACTCTCCACTAGCAAATAGTGAGTGAAAATTTAGCCCTGGCGAGTAGAAATTCAGCCCTGGTGGGTATGTTATGGCTTGCAGTGGTGAGTAATTTTCAGGTCTGGCTAGTAACAAAGGACTTCAAATTATAAGCCCTGATGACACTAAATATATTTTACACACAAATGGCTGATACAGCATATAGGTGTTTTAATTCACTAAAACAAACAAAACTTGTCTTACGGTGACATGTCCACAAACTTCATCAAGAGAACATGGGTTACTTGTATTACTCCATGTAGTGCAGTTAGTTTGACACATAATTTTTTCAATTTCTTTGAGCACATGTCTTAAGGTTTCTGATTGCAGTTTATGGTGAGAGAGGATAGTTCAGAATAACCAGATGAATTCACTTCTCAGAACTATCACATTCAATAAGTAGGAGCACCTTAGGAGCACCTAAGAGTCTGTCCTATATCTGTAATGGTAGCATAACACTGATTTTCTACTCAGAGTTGTCTTTTTCTTGTTAGTAACACAGGCCTGGATTCCATTACAGGTGATAATTTTATCATTGGTTTTATCCACCAATTATCCCATAGACCTCAATATGAATCTGTGAGATAAAACCAATGATTATACCTGTAATGTAATCTAGACCATAGTTTGGGAATACTATTTCCAATCCGATTGGTGAGGGTAACTTACATTTTACAGCCTAGTTCAGGAGTAGTCAACTGCTGGACTTCTTGGGGATTGCAATTCCTGTCATCTTCAACCAACCATTGACTGTTTAGGGATGAGGGGAGATGTAGTCCCCAACAGCTAGATGCCCAATAATTGACTACTCCTGCTCCAGAGGAATTCTGTTAAATGCATATATTATAAGACAGGAAGATCAACAAAAATATTAGGATGAATTGGGGCCCTTTTCAATAACTACCTGTGTTTCAAGTTGTGATAGCTGTACAGAATCTGTACAGTCTCTGGTCCCCTGGGCTGCATTTCACACGGCTACAGGCAGATAGGCAGACCATGCCAACAGATGCTGGAATGCATTAACTACAGTACCTCAGGCTTCCAGGCCTTCCCAGCAGAACACTGGAAAGAAAGTCTGGTAGGCTTCCAGACAATATAATAGAATAGAGAAAACTGGGAATTCACTCAATGTTGGCACCACCGCTGGAACAGAAAAGACAAGTGACTTTTCAGCCTGGACAGAATGGCTCATCACTTATCCAGACAGTATTAGTCCATAAAAAATAAATGAACACAAAGAGCTCACTCATCATAATGTTCATAAAAAGCTGGGTGGTCCAGCAAAAGGCTTCAGATGCAATAGGTTCTAGCAGAATACTGAAATTGGCCTAGAATTGGGCCAGGTTATATTTCCCGTTATTTGGGTCAATGATGGTAGAACAGGTTAGGAGAAACACAACCTACTGATCATTTCCCCATTATTGCTCATCCCCCATATCTTTATCCTCCTACCGTTAACAACTCCACCATATATCTAACTCACAAGTTCACTGTCTAGGGGTTACCTTTGACTCTTGTTTTTTCTTTATCTTCCACAACTAACCCCACTCAAAGTCTTGTCATTTTCACATAAAAAAACACCACCCATGTTTGTTTCTACTTCACCCAGGATGCCAATAAAACTCTAATCATCTCATTAGTCATTTCTCATCTTGATTACTGTAACCTAGTCTGACCGGACTGGTTATAATCTATAACTGTCTGGTTTAGAAGGTGAGAATTGTAGTCTTCAGTAGCTGAAGTGCCAAAGGTTGCCTGCCACTAATATATTCAGTCTTATGTCACATGTACAAGTTGAAAGAACTTACTGGTTGGCCAGAGGCAAGAAATCAAAATTCTCCTGACAATTCCTCTTGGCCAAATGGACAGTGAAAATCAACAAAAAGTCCTGTGACACAACTGTAAAAAGAGATCTACTTTTATCATGAAAGTCAATGTTTTAATATCAGGTGTTGAAACGCTGACTTATTTGTTTACTGTATAATAATCATAATTATAAATAGAGATATATAATAATTCATTTCTATTAAGTTTGATGAGCCAAAGGACATTGGGTCTTATGTATAAAAAAACTGGAGTTATTCTAGAGTAAAAAAAACTGCACTATAGGGGACAAATAGTAATTCCCATTGATTTGGTGTGGGCTTTTTAACCCTTGAATGTCTCTGACCTCTCGATCTTTCAAGAGGTTAAAAGACTCTGTCATGCCAAGGCATGAGTTGGGATTGTGCAATTCGTTTGTTTGTTTTGTATTTGGATGTTATTCAAAGTGCACCAGTACTAGGCCATAAAATTAGCTGAGTAGATAGGAATCACCAGAGAAGGACATATAGAGTGCCAAAAAAAAGGTACTGGGCCCTCTGCTTTGATGGAGTTCATCCATGGGACAGTCACATATTATGAAATAGGGAGAACATGTATATACAGTGTAAAATGGTTCAATAAAACTATATATTTAAAATGCCCAGGTTTTATCCTTTCGGTGGGTACCAAACATGCCAGATGGAGGCATTCCTGTTATGAGTTACCAGAATAGCCACTTTGCAACCAGCATGTTTGGTGTCCAGATATTCACACAGATATGAGGAATATGATTATTATAACATTATAGAGGTGTGCTATGGGTTTTGGGAAGCCTTATGATTTTTCAGGTAGAACTCTGCAGTAAAATCCCTGACAGGTCTGATTGAGAGGGCTGTAAACTGTCAGGCCAAACCCCTGACCCTCCCAGGTAACACCCAGTGGGTCTGGCCTCTTAGAAGGAACTGGAAAGTATTTAATATGGGATTTTGGATAAAAACGGAATTTCTTTGTAACAACTGAAGGGGGAAATACCATCTGAAGTTCCCACAAGGACTCTTAAAATATCAGTAACTGTATTTAAGGATTTCTTGTGTTTCTCCCATTTTATTTTATGGACTGTTTTGCCAATGTGTAATCTTTATTTGTGTATGTCCTTTATTTCTGTATTTTTGTAACCAGCACTGTGAAGCCTTTTTTCAGATTAAATGTTCAATCAATCAGCTCTTGTCTCTGTTCTCTAATATGAACTCACTACTCTGAAGGAAGCTCAGGTAGCACACGTTACTAAAGGGTTAATTATATATTTCTGATTATTAAGGTGATTTTATACTGTATTCTGTTGTTTTTGGGGTAACCTAAGACGCCCAGATATAAAGTCTTGGTGGTGGCAGCGAATTGTAGTACTGAGGTGATAGTGCAGGAGGGATTTCAGGGGTTAATTTGGTGGTTGCTAGGAATAGTACCAGGTAACCAGGGGTCTGGTATTATTAAGCCTTTCCCTCCCACACTCTCCCCACTGTATCAGCAGGGCCTATAGCCCTCGCTTGTGACAGACCCATTTAAGCCAATGGCATTTTTTTTACATTTCTCTATGAAGTCACACTTGGTGTGATCCAGCCTTGCTTGGTTTTTCTTTGTGCATCAATCTCTTTGACTGTCATATTGCAGAGGTATTCTCAGGAAAAAATATTTGTTCTTTTAGCTGTCACTTTTTTTTGTCTGATTAACATCATTCTTTTTCCAACTAAATGAAAATGTTCTAAATTGAAGAAGACAAATTAAAGTACTATTAGCAGATAGGTGTAAGAAACAGTATTACGGTGTTAGCTGGCAAAATAAAAAGTATTTATTTCTTTGAAAATGTTTGTTTTAAAGACAAAATTAAAGACATTTTTGCTATCAGTATTTTTAAGGGATGAGTTGGTACCATGTTAGCCATAGAATTACAGGAGTCAAATATAGTTCTTGATACCTTTATTGGCTAACTAAGCAGATTTAGGATGCAAGCTTTCAAGACCTTAGGTCTCTTCCTCAGGCAAGTTATACAGATAAATATGAAAACCTCTCTCTTATATACAAGTACACATTGCATTGTTTAGAATGGAAATCAGATAAGAAAACTCAGGCCAGATTCAGATACTTTGATGAGAAGTTTAAGGGCGATATTCATCAAAGTCATCTTACCACTATTTTTAATTCCTTACGACACGTTTTCATACATAATGGATTTACTTCAGAAAATACTTTCCTTCTTTTACCCCCAACTCATAAACTGACATTTTTTTCATTGTCATGACTTTTTGAACATCGCACCCATAGAATATGGACACCACAAACAAAACAGGATGATACTATCTGATGCGTTCCACATGGGACACTCTTCTCAGTAGACCACATGTTTTCCCCACTACATGAGTTATTCACATAATAACTGATTGAGTGCCAGAGGGCTGTACATCGCATGGCTCCGCAATGCGTTGTACACCCTCCTGACACTCAAAGAGCTAAATGCACAAGCTGCTATTGTAGATATAATACATTTAAAGGAATACAAACTCCTTCTAGTAATAAACTCCACTTACCTTAATCTGGAACTAGAATCATCATGAACACTGTCTGATTTAAGGTCCTACCTGTCATTACAAACATCACCAACAAAATAAAACAAAACACTTCTCATTATTAGGGTGCTAAACTCTAGTCTCTCCATCTGTGATCTGAATGAAAAGAATACAAGAGGGTTTTCTAGGCAACTGGAGAGGTGCAATCCCAGAGCAGAGGTGGGCACTGTGGTTGACAGACACATGGCCACGTTCCCTCTGGAGCAGCCCGTGTCAGGTGTTGATGGGGTATTTATATAAATAGAAAAGCGATGCAATTCCAAGGCAAGCCATACTGAACGAATAAGAAATTTCCAATGCTATTTTTACCCTTTCAGTGCCAGAGGGTATCCATGCAAAGCAATGGGTTGGATACCCCTCTGCATAGCTGGGAACTTGCCGGGTTTCACCCGTAGACTCCGGATTTAGGGCATTGTCTCCGGGTCTCCGGATGAAACATGAAGTTCTCTGTGTAACAGAGGCATCTTCTGCTCCTGCGCAGCATACACATTATTGTTAAAAAAGAAAAGGAAACAGAATAGCTCGTGTAGATTGAGGCTGAGACAGTGCATCTACAAGAAAGTGACCTCAGCCAGCCAATGTGACGTGATTGGACAGTGGCAGAGCTCAGTAGAAAGAGTGCAATGTAATTATGTTGCCATACCTCCCAACATTTCAAATTGCCAAAGAGGGACACTTGTGTTTTAGGGGTTGTTGCTGGGGGTGTAGCTGGTGGGCAGGTCATTACCGGGGATTTTTAGGCTATTTCATGACCTATATATACCTCTTTGGGTAACCTAATTAATGACTTATAACAAGACCAAAGTGTTTAATTTACACAGACTAATTTATAAACACATATACTGACATTTACACAAACAACAATGCAAGTTATATTGCTGTAGAACAATATGATACACTTATCTACACATCACTCAGTCTGATCTCCTAAAAAGAGGGACATCAGAGTGGGAAAGAGGGACAGGGGGATTTGGGTCTAAAAGAGGGACTGTCCCTCCTAAAGAGGGACACTTGGGAGGTATGTGTTGCTTATCAGTGTTGTACGAGGAGCGGGAGTAGGAGTGGTGCAGAGAACCTGACCTGAGCACCGCTCTAGTCCAGGCATGTTTGCTGGTAAGTGTTTTCTTTTTGTTTCTTTTTTCATTTAACCCTTTGAGTGCTAGAGGGGTACACTGTGTACCCCTCTGGCACTTAAAAGGTTAATACAATCTACTTTTTTTTTTCTTCTGTCTGTATGGGTTGATATCACAAAGATCTCTGGGTGACCATATTTCAAACGTTCCCAGCTATGCCCCTCTAGTACTCATAGGTTCAAGATGTCAGGTTGGTAAAAGTCCCTATTTAACATGTAGAAAAAAAACCTGTATCAGTGATTCTCAACCCGTGCCCTCAGTGTCCACTAACAGGCCAGGATTTGATAATTTCCTTGTTAGAGTACAGGTGAGATAATCAATGTGAATGAACTTCTGATCACCACACCTGTGCTCTAGCAGAGAAATCCCTAAGTCCTGGCCTGTTAGTGGCCACTGAGGGCACGGGTAGAGAACTACTGATCTACATCAATGGAAACTGTTATTTATTAATGTATATATTTGATGCAGCTGGTTTTCCACAGAATGGCTACTTTCCTGTACGTATTGCCCAGTATATTTTCCAGTAAACCTATCTAACTTTCACTCTTTATTTATTTTTTTAAATGTTTTTTTCTTTAATATGCAAGCAGTTTGTTAGAGGTAGGATCACTTTCTCTTGCCCTTGTGGTCAGGGGTAGACTAGAACGGGGTATTGTGAACTAAGGGAGCCTGGAATGTAAATCCGGCCCTGCCAACAATGAGAAATAAATAGTGTGAGATTTAGTCCACCAAAGACAGGCTTCAGCTCACAAATACACTGATGCGCTTCAGCCCAATGGTTTTTCAAAAGAGATTCCTTAAATGTCAATTTTTGGGAGTCTGATAGACACTTCTTCCGGTTCACTTTAGCGCTCTTATGGGCAATGCTGCTATGTTCTTGGTCACCTGGTCTTCTGACCCTATAACACCGCACTTTCTGCAGATAAAACAAGAGGCAAACAGGCACAGTGCAAAAATGCCTCTAAGAGCAATCTTTCTTGGCAAGAAAATCCTTCAATTGTAAAACCCCCTCAGGGAGAGTACTCACAAGACACGGAAGCTTAAAGGGATAGTAATACTTGGTTTTAACTTTATTTTATTTTGTAGGCATTAAAAAAACATGAAGAATGATATAAGTCTTATCTCTCAAACCTTTATGGTTTATGAGATATTCACAAGCAAAGTTTCCCCTCCCGCCCCTTTTACCTAGTGTAAGCCATCTCTTCTCAGATGCGGAATCCAGTCCATAGACCAGACAGATAACAGCAGAGGACAATCTTCTTCCTATTAGAACAATGAAAGCCCTGCCCCCCTTGACAAGTTTTTCATGTTTTTCCCTTATCTTAATTGAAGATTGTCCCTCCTTGCAGTCTACCTGGGCACCTCCCTTCTGATCTGGTTGAACAGTGTTACATCAGTAAAAGGGGCGGGAGGGGATAATTTGTCATTGAATTACTCCTGAACTACAACTCTGACCGAATTGATATAACACTCTCCAAAGTCCAAATACTATGATGATTAATTAGAGCTGCTTTTATTATGAAACATTACTATCCCTTTACCCGGCCTCACGGTATGCATGTAAGTAGTCAGTACAAGATGGTCCTCAGTTTTTCCTTTTGGGACACAAAACGTTACTTCTGACAACCTGATCCACACAATAGTATTGGGAACCTTAAAAATATGTATTCAAGATCACCAAGGGTTGTATAATCTTATCCTTTTATTTATTTAGTAATCGTACAAATGTATAAAAGATTTTCCATAAATTAAAAACAATATATCTCTATATATAAAGATGAGAAATAGCATGGGATCTATGCTGCTGTGTGCAGGCCTTGATTTACATCTCAGGCACCCATAACCAAGGCACTCTAAGCAATTTGATCTAAGACAACAAAAGTTCAGCAGCTCTCGCTTCAACTGTATGGATCTGAAAGCATAACAAATCAGCTATGGCTGATGATTCACATATAAAGCAGACAGCCCATCCTCAAGTGGATAATTCGAGTAAGAGCAGGACTGTGGTTAAGAAGGGTGCTGTGAAAAGAGCCTCTCTATGAGCTCCAATGCATATGTAAACTCAATTCCTTCTGACAAACTCAACAGTCCGTAATTAAACTCATCAACTTTTATTGGTGAATTTAAAGTTTTATTGGTGAAAATAAAACAAGTAGCAGCAGTTCCAATGGTCAGTAGATACACTGGTGGAAAGACTTGTATAGTGGGTACAAGCAGTCAGATGTTAGATGACAATTCAGTTTGATCCACGCATTTCACATTCTAGATGCTTACGCACGATCCCTGAATGATTCGGTGATCACGAGTAGGTGTCTAGAACGTGAAACACGTGGATCAAACTGAATTGTCATCTAACATCTTACTAGTTGTATCCACTAAACAAGTCTCTCCACCAGTGTATGTACTGACCATTGAAGCTGTTGCTACTTGTTTTATTTTCACCAATGAAAGTTGATGATTTCAATTATGGACTGTTGATTTTGTCAGAAGGAAGTGTGTGAGTTTCTATAGAGCTTACAAGGCACTCTAGGCACCCTTAGCTCCACCCATAGCTGCTCAGCAGGAAAAGTACTATATCATATAGGTTTTTATAAAAAAAGTATACTACTTCATCAGCTTCAGTGTATCAGTGACAGTTCTTCAGAAGTGTCTGAACTGGAATGTTTGTGTACTGGAGAAAGAAGATCATATTTCTATTACACATTAACCCCTTGGATGATCAGAGAGGTTACACTGCACAGCCCTCTGGTCCTCAAGGCAGTTAAAGTATCAGTAGGTCACCGGGTGATGCTGCTTCAGTGAGTGGATCCTGCCCATATAACATACATTTTCATATTCCTGTGTGGAAATAGAAGCTATATATTAAGACTGATGTACTAAGAACAGGAGTAATTCTTGGGTCAACCAAATGCACCATAGCGTGTGAATCAAAAATGCCCATTAAGTTAACCGTTTGATTGACAGGAAGGGATCCAGTGCATTGCAATGCAATGCATTGGCTATCTCTCTGCCACTCAAAGGGTTAAATGGGGTTTAACGTTGTGAATGCTAGATAGGTTTTCAATGCATTGCTAAGTAAGGGGTTGGTGACATTTAACCCTTTGAGTGCCAGCGGGGTACGCAACGCATTGCAGAGCAATGCGTTGCGTACCCCCTCTGGCGCTCAAAGGGTTAAAACTTTGAGTGCCAGTGCATTCAATATCTCTCTGGCATTCAAAGGGTTAAAGATTAAAAGCACCATCAATTTCGGGAACTTTTTATTTGTCCCCTAAAATGCTGTTAGTTTGCTCGGGAATGACTCCAGAACACCAGCCACTCTGAGGTAAATTATGGTAGGCCGAGAAACAAAATATGGGAAGATATAAACAGAGGGATTATAGTTCATTTGTGTAACGATTTCATAAATCCTTTCTCAATGAAAACAATGAATCATAGCTTAATTTCCTTCCAAAAAAAGATCACAATTAAATCATGGCGAGCCAAAGGGTGGTTTCCACTTTGTAGGAAATGAGGTTTAATGTTGCAACACATTTTCTTCACACTATATTTGTCTTGTTTCTAAATGCCTAGTAAACAGTAGCCAGGAAGCAGGATATATAAAGAATAGTTTCATGGGAAATGTAGGTGTTACAGATAGGAAGTTACATAATGCATTTTAAATATCTCCAAATAAATCTCTGCTACAGACTCTATTAATACAAACCAATTAATCTATGTGAGTTAGCGGAGGTTAAGCAGGTAACCATAATTATAATAATATTTTTTGCATTGGATATTGCTGGCTAAACAGTACTCATTGAATTTATTTGGTCTCATAAGGAAACCATTATCGGCTTTTTATACAAAAGGAAAGGAGAGAGGTGTACTGAGGTGGCACAGTTCTGGGATACACCAATCACACCACAGGGAACAGATATACATCGTTCTCAAAGTCGCATTGATTTCTATGGGGATTTTTTTCATACCCTAAGCGGTGATAAAGTAGAGATGACTTCTCCAGTGATATCACTTCTCCAATTCCTATGTTATTCTATGGAGCCTATTCACTAAGATTTCTCCATCTTTGGGGATCTTATTGCATTGGCTCCATAGAATAACATAGGAACTGCAGAAGTGATATCACTGGAGAAATCATCTCCTCTTGGTCACCTTCTTATCACAGACTAGTACGTAACCCCTTTTGTATACTCCAAAATTGTTCCACATTTACATAATACATCAGTCTCAAAAAGAGCAATTCTGCAGCAAACTTACTGCACTTAAAGGGCAACAGTCACATCCCCAAAAATTTTCACCATTGGTTTTAAAATATAAAGCGATATTAGCACTGGCTTTATTTATTTTCTCCACTGCCTAAGAGTGGAGATATTAATCTTTGAAATATGCCACTTCCGGGTCTGCAGCACCGTGTATGTGCGGCATGTAGCTGCAGGACTTCCCACTCCCTCCCAGCAGCCCTTGTGGCGGGCGATCGCGCTTCTCTTCAGAGCTGCATTTTTCTGGGCTAACATGACAGCGAGCTCCATTTACCATGCTACTGAGGTTTCAACCTGTAATACAACTTTATACAACGTCAGCAGCATGGTAAACGGAGCTCGCTGTCAGGTTAGCCCAGAAAAATGCAGCTCCGAAGAGAAGTGTGAAAGCTCGCCACAGGGGCTGCTGGGAAGGAGGTGGGAAGTCCTGCCACTCATACACGGTTTCCCAGAATGCGGAAGTGCCACATTTCAACGATTAATATCTCCACTCTTAGACAGTGGAGAAAATAAATATTTATATTTTAAAAGCAGTAGTGAAAATCTTTGGGGATGTAAATGTTCCCCTTTAACGAGAGAAACAAAATTTCCCTTTTTGATTTTGAGCCTCTCTAGCTGGTTTGCTCCAGAACTGTGTCTCCTGTCTTTTGTGGATAAAGCCCAATATGTATGTGTTTATGTAACTTTAATTGGACTGTGTTAGCACAAAAATGTTGGCAACTGAAGTTGGATTCTCAGACTACAGCCCATATTTATAAAAGCAAACAAGTTATTCTGGAGCAATCCAACTGCACTATAGGGGCAAAATAAAAATTAATTTAAAATTAAATTTAAATGTTAAAGGGTTAGTAATGTTTGGTTTTAACACAACTTAATATTTTAGATATTAAAAAAATAAATGAATTGATGCAAGTCCTGTTTCTCAAACATGTATAGTTTGAGAGATTTATGCATCTAAATTTCCCCCTTCCTCCCCTTTCACAGACGTCAGCCTCTAGCCGACAGCATGAGATTCGGGTCCTGCGACCCAACGGCGGCTCTTCAGCAGAGCCGAGATAGCTTTATCTAAAAATACTTCACTGGAACGGTCTACAAAGTGTGCTTGCACACCAAGCACACTTTGCAGACCATTCCAATGAAGTATTTCTTTTTAGATAAGTTTATTTCGGCTCTGCTGAAGAGCCGCGGTTGGGTCGCAGGACCCGAATCTCATGCTGTCAGCTAGAGGCTGACATCTGTGAAAGGGGAGGAAGGGGGAAATTTAGATGCGTATATGTCTCAAACTATACATGTTTGAGAGACAGGACTTGCATCAATTCATTTTTTTTTAATATTTAAAATATTAAATGGTGTTAAAATCAGACATTACTAACCCTTTAAGCCCTTGAATGCAAGAGTGGTTTCCAATGCATTGCGAAGCATTGTTCAGACAGAGAATATTCAGTACCTGTAACAAGCAAGGACCAGAGAACAAATGTAGACAAGCAACCCAGAGATTGTATAACCATGGAGCAGAGAATGGACATAGGAATGCTGAGCAGTAGTCATAATTAAACGTTAAGATCAGGCACAGCCAAAGAGAGGAGGCTGGATAAACAAGAAGAATACATTTACACAGTCAGACTGAACAGGAGCCATAGCCAGAAGTTAAGAGTAGGTGCAGTCAAACGTACTAGAGGCAGTAAAACACAGGGGCTGAGATAAGACCTAGTCAGGCAGAGCAGGAGTCGTTACCAGAAGTGAAGAGCAGATGTAGTCAAACAAAATAGAGGTCTGATTATCAGGGAGTGGAAATAAGAAATAGGTTGATCAGCAGTCATCCAATAGTGAAGTACAGACACAGTCACGTAGAGCAGAGGTATTATTACCAAGCAAAGCTGTTGTAGAAAGGACCAAGCCGAGTTTGTTACACAGAAGACAATAAGTCAAAGAATGCTAACTGACTGAAGAAATCCACAATAATCTGACAAACAGGACATGCACAGGACTGGCTTACACAGGGAGTCAAGGTGTAGTCGGAAGGTTCTGAAAGACGCTAGACTGCAGGATATCCCAACAGAGATTATCCTGAAAAAGCTGTCCAACCCCCAAGATAGGAGCAAAGTTGCTGCCTCCCATGTCAGCAGAGCCAGGTTTAAACCCTAAGAAGGTTATGTAGTAAGGGAATTTAATGCGCCAGACAACAGCGGATTATTTTGGGGGTGGGATATATGGTCATCTGACCACTGGTATGTCTAAGGACACCTCCTATGTAAAACTGTTTCAATGTTCAAGTTAATGATTGTGACTGTATCCTTTTGTATTGGCGACGAGTAGAAAATTCTGAGCATCACAACAGCGTATTTAAAATATCACTTGCGTGAAAATGGCAAGTTTAAATTGCTGCATTATTAAACCAGTGTTAAACGTTATTCCACCCCAAGTGGAAAATGATTAAGCCTTTCAGTGCCAGATAACCCTCTGGCACTCAAATGGTTAAGTGTTAGGTTAGTTTAGATTAGGGAGTGGGGGGTGTTAGCATTATGTTAGGGTAGTTTGGGGGTACAGTTGTTAGGGTTGGGTGTGGGGTGGTGATGTTGGATTGTTTTAGTAAGGCAACATTTTAAACATCCCATTTAGATGCCAGCAATATTTTAAACCAGCTATTGTGATGCAGACTCAAAATTCTGCAATATTTTCACAGTGAATCATTGTGACACCTTTATGTGAAGGCAGTGATATACCTAAAACCTACACTTTCTGCCATTTAGGGATGCAGTTTGGGACCAGCGAATCTAGAGATACATCTATAGCAGAGATGAGAACCATTTCACCACGGGCTTCTATAAAATGTCATGGCATAAAGTCAGAAAGCAGATCAATTAGTTCTTTTATCAATACACTAGTTTTAAAGCCTCTGTACATGGGCCAACACTGGCGGTGCTGTAGTCATGCGCAGTACTGACTGCCCGAACATGTCGGGCTGATAAGGAGTGGGGCGCTCCAAATTCAGACCATGGTCCTCTCTGTGCACCTTCTTGGGATCAGCTGCGGAGCGGGCAGTCTCTACTGCACATGACTGCAGCACACACAGCCGTCTCTACTGCACATGGCGGCTTCTGACAAACATCCTTAGCGAATTATAATATAAGATGGGGTTATACCATCTGTTATACCATACTTGTTCAACTGAAACCAAATGCATCCAAGTTCTGCAAACTCACATGCATTCATATCTGAACTAATATTACATCACGAGATTGATACACTGAGCCATTAAAAGGTATGACAACCTATATGGTCAATTGCTACAACATGCACTGGAGACCTCTCTAACATTCTACAAGTTTAAAGGAGCATTAAACTTTTTTTATGAAAAAATATATATTGTAGGGCTTTTCCTGTTGAGTAAAATAAAGGTGCTCCCACTGCTAAGAGATGCATATTTCCAGCGGTATTACAGTTTAACCCCTTAAAGACCCTTGACGTTCATAGCACGTCATGGGTTGTTTTGCGTTAATGACCCATGACGTGCTAGACTGTCATGGAATTCCGGGATCCCCCCTGCGGCTGCACATCATTTTGGGAGCCCGGAACTGGAAGGGGGAAAAAAAAAGGCCCGTGGTCCTTAAGTGCCGGCCGCGTGTGCTCGAGGCCAGTGCTTAAGGGGTTAAACCTGTGGGTTTTTTTTTTATTTTAGCAGTGCCCTCTAGTGGTCAAATCCCAATTAGTAATTCTGTTACATTCTAATGGAGAGGAAAGTCAGTGACATACAGTTCTCCATAGAATGTGATCGAAACTGCTGAGTTACTTCCTGTCAGAACAATCAGGAAGTAAACACTGTAAATTCACTTCCTAATGATCTGAACTGTTATAAATGTTGAAAAAAAAACAACTAACAGCAGTGGTAGTGTCCCTGTTTTACTCAGAAGAAAAAGCTCTATAACATTCAAGTTTTCATTAAAAAAATCTCACTGCTCCTTTAAAGTCACATTTTAACTCAATGGAGGTTTTGGGGAATGTTCATTTGTTCCCTATCTTGCAGTTGGTTTGCTCCAGAATTTTGCCACTTTTACTGAGTACATCATCCCCACACTTATGCTCAGGTGATACTTCCCTTTAACCATTTGAGTGTCAGAGAGATATTCAACCCATTGCAATGTGTTGGATACCTCTCTGGCACTCAATGGGTTAACTCACTGCATGCCAATGCTTTTGCAAGTCTTTTCACACACCCCTGGCACTCAAAGGGCTAAGCAGACATTCTGCAAGGAGTTGCAAATTTTTAACCCATTGTGCACCGGATGAGCAAGCAGTTCATTGCAGCATAAATGTGCTGCTCACCCATCTGAGGCTGAAAGGGTTAAAAGTAAGGTGGCAGTCTATCCCAGAACCCTAGAAAGACAATTACACATAATGAATTTTTTTTCTTTATTCAAATACATCTTTAGCAGATTTTGCCACGGCCAACGCTCAGTCAAGCTCAATGAAATATATAAAACATAGATACTGGACATTAGATTGATGTCCATAAAAACGTAATACAGTTCCTAATGTTCCATAGTTTGTGATTAGAAAACCAATGGTTATCATACTGCCTGTGCATCTGTACTCTCACTAATCTCCAACATGTGATTTATGCCAGAAGCAAACTACTTAAGTTTTATATGGAAATCTTGATTTATTTCAGAGCATATAAATCAACACATTCCATAGTCACTTAAAACCATTTACATCAGCTAGTGTTGCAATAAGTAGAGTAAAGTCTGTACAGCCGGCCTGCCAGCGCACAAATCCTCAGACTCAGCATTGCAGTTTAAAGGGACAGTATTACCAATAAATTATCTGGTGCTATATAAGGCTACTATAAAAAGAAATAGTTGCCCTAATTGCAGATCCGCTCTCCAGAGAGAAGACCTGATGATTAATCCAAGGCTGCCTTCTTGAACTTAATGATGAACCTGCAGATTTACCCTAGGATGCATTATTGGTACAATAATAGTTACACAAAGCGGCATAAATGTTTAACTTTCATTTAGGCTATGGTAACCAGTTAGACTATATGTTCAAAAGTCTGAGGGTTCCTGACAAGGCAAGCTATACAAAGCTCCCTTTTGGTAACTGGCTGAGGAAGAGACAGGGGGCATCCAAACCAAATACACAGTACAAGCTGGCTCAGGAGGAGGCAGGGGGCCTTTTGGGTCAAGCCAACGAATAATAGAGTCTGACAGTCAGCCAAACCCTTCACCTCATCCCCTGCCCTTCTTCACCTCAACTTTCACCACGGCGAAGGGGAGGGGACACCCTGTTCATCGTGGAGAAGGACGGGGTGATCCTGTTCGACATGTTGAACAGGTGGGACCACCAATGCATATTCCCCTTTACCACAGTGAACAGCATTTCCCCTCCACTTCACCACAGCGAACAATGTGGCCCCTCCCCTTTGCCGTGGCGAAAGTAAATCTACAATTGTAGCTTAATATTTATCAAAGACCACCTCCTGCTCCTATTCACCACTTCCCCTACCCCTCTCATATGCCAACATTAAGGAGTGGATGACATCACCATTCTCGCACCTCCCCCTTCTGTTCACCACTTACCCTCACCCTGTCAATGTGTTGGCTGGCGCACCTTCCCACCCCATTCGTCTGACAGTGCACAAGGATCTCTGTAGCAAGGAGAGACTAATGGAAGTCAGCGAATGGCAGGGGAAAATGCACAGTTCAGCCCAATGAACAAGAAGGTGGACTACAGTAATACAGACAACGCCATCAATTTTCGCTAGTGTATTATAAATATGGTATTTATTTATGAATCAGGCAGTGAACTATAGTCCTCTTTAGGGTTTTAGCTAATGCAGTGTTTCTCAACCAGGGTGCCGTGGCACTTTGGTGTGCCATGGACATCAACTTAGGGTGCCCCGTGTTTTCTATGAAGACTGACAAAAATGGACTTTTAAATAAAGATTTATAGGAATTGTTATGCACAATAGATTTAGTGTTGTTATTATGTTTATAAAACCTAATAATAACTGTGTATTTATGTATTGTACCCTTCTTATGCCCTTGATAAAGTATATTAAATATTTTAGGGGTACCCCGAATATTGTAGATTATGTGTTAGGGGTGCCCCGAACAAAAAACGATTGAAAACCACTGATCTAATGAGCAGTTAGAGACTTTACAGACAGGGGAATGCACTGCACACAAATATCTTGTATCACTCACCCTCCTCAGTGTTTTCACTCCTTGCTTCCGTGTCCCACCTCCATTCATCCCACAGTGTTCTAATCAGTTACAACTGTGTTGTGTGTCTGCCTTCATGTGAACTTCCTACAGTCTCTTTCAGCTCATTAGCGCACCAGTCATTTGCAAAAGACTGACCAAGGCGTTTCAGAGATACACATTTCTCTTTCTTCTGGAACTAAATACAAGCAATCCTATTGTTGATTTTCTACCTGATTTCAATATCTATACAAGATATTGCTATATTCAAGAGATCTTCTGATTTGGAAAATAATAAGGTATCCTATTTTTGACAGGTCAAAAACAAATAATATTGATATTAAAGTATTTAAATTAAAAAAAAAAAGAAAGAAAAAAAAACATGACAAAATACAGAAACATATATATTAAAGTTCAGTCTTTTGTCTAGTTAGGGGACACAACTATTTCTAGGAGCTAATTTTAGGCGGTAAAAGTGAATCCATTAACTCATGTTGCTAGCCACCACGTGTAATTGAATCTCAGATCCATCGCCTTTTTCATTGATCTCAATGGGTGCAAATTTAGCTTTTGGTAGTGTGTCATAGCGCATGTAGTAAAATACCTACCGACTGTAGTTTAATTTTCCTTATGGTGCCGAGTGAATCAAGCCCTGGTCAGGGTCCTGGCTTAAACGGGTTCAGACATCTGGCTACGTGACCTGCACCTTTAATCCAGCAAGGGTTTAGTGTGATTGGCAGTGCACCCAAACAATACTCCCTTGTGACAATCTCTAGCTACATCTGAGTGATCAGGGTAGTGACACTAGGAGACCCTTTAGTCTTAAAGGGATAGTAATACTTAAGATGTAAAAAAATATATGTTGTAGGGTTTATCCCCCTGAGTAAAATAAGGGTACTTCCACTGCTGAGAGAGATTTTATTAAAAAAATATAACAGCTCAACCTTGAATTTTTTAGGTGCAATATCACAGTGACCTGAAAATTTACAGTGGCGCTGTTGCTACACCATACTATGGAGATTTATGGTCTATGGACCACAGCAGTCCATAGGATGGTGTAGCAACAGCGCCACTGTAAATTTTCAGGCCACTGTGATATTGTACCTAAAAAATTCAAGTTTGAGCTGTTATAAGTTTTTAATAAAATATCTCTCAGCAGTGGGAGTCCCCTTGTTTTACTCAGGGAGATAAACCCTACAACATATATTTTTTTACATTTTAAGTATTACTATTCCTTTAATTTGGGACATGATGTTTTTCTTTATATCCATAATTTGTAATCTTTTTCCATTGGCTAAAATTGGTGTTCAGATCCTTCATACCATATAGCCCATATGATTCATATATTTCCTCTTTTCCCTAAATGTTTGTAGTAATTTTACATCTTCAATGAGATAACATAGTGGTACGCATTTTGAATTGTGCGTCTTATACATACCAGATGGAAGCGTTTGATTTACACCTTTTAAATATCTTTATAATACACTGTTGTTATTTTCTACAAATAATATACATTTAGGAGATATATACACTTATTCTTTATGTGTTTAATACACCTATATTCTTGTTGGTTCATGTGAATTGGGTAACAATTTAACAACCTATGAAACCATTTAAGACGTTATTTATTGTATCTTTTTTCCCCTTTTTTTCAATATCTTCCCAATAGATCAACCGAATGATGTTCCTATTATAATTTTTCTTTGATTTCTTTTTGTAAATGCTTTATAGTCTTTTTGACACAAAGATACACCGTAGCATGATAGTCAGTGTCATCTTAAAGGGATAGTAACGTTTAATAATAAAAGCAGCTCTAATTACTCATCATAGTATTTGGACTTTGGAGAGTGTTATTTCATTTCTGTCAGAGTTGTAGTTCAAGAGTAATTCAATGATAAAATATCCCCGTCCCTTTTACTGATGTAACACTGCTCAGCCAGAGCAGAAGGGAGGTGCCAGGTAGATTGCAGAGAGGGACAATCTTCAATTAAGATAAGGGAAAAACCTGAAAAACTTGTCAAGGGGGGCAGGGCTTTCATTGTTCTCATAGGAAGAAGATTGTCCCCTTCTGTTATCTGTCTGGTCTATGGACTGCATTCCACATCTGAGAAGAGATGGCTTACACTAGGTAAAAGGGACGGGAGGGGAAACTTTGCTTGTGAATATCTCTCAAACCATAAAGGTTTGAGAGATAAGACTTATATCATTCTTCATGTTTTTTTAATGCCTACAAAATAAAATAAAGGTCAAACGAAGTATTACTATCCCTTTAAGACATTATTTATTGTATGTTTTTTTCCCCTTTTTTCAATATCTTCCCAATAGATCAACCGAATGATGTTCCTATTATAATTTTTCTTTGATTTTTTTGGTATATGCTTTATAGTCTTTTTGACACAAAGATACACCGTAGCATGATAGTCAGTGTCATCTTAGAGCAATAATTTGACATATAGTTGTGGCAGCACACAATGCCTGTTATCCAAACATTTACACTTGTAGTTAACAGAAGCTCGGTATGCCTCCTCATCCTATATAATAATTCGCTAAAACGTGTGTAACGCCGCGACATACGCAGTAGAAGCTGCTGTGCGTGCTGCAGTCATGCGCAGTAGAGACTGCCCGCCCCGCGGCTGATACAGAGCTGGGAACTCCAAAGGAGCATCTAGCTCTGTATCAGCTGCGGCGCGGGCAGTCTCTACTGCATGTGACTGCTCTGCGACCGGGTGGCAGTGGCACTGTGGTCCGTGTAACGGGCTGTTCAACTAGTATTTAAATATATGTATAGATGTTCTGTTGGATTATTTTGTAGTGACGTTTTGTAACTAATGCTATTTAGTGTCTTTATGCACATGTACAATCCAGCCTATGACTAAGGGTAGTAATCACGAAAGGCATAAGGTTGATCATGTTTTTCTTCTTTATTTTTTATTTTTGGTAATTCTTTTTTTCCACTCTGCATAAAATTCCAGTACGGGGATCTTTATAATTAATGTACTTGTGGGCCACTGATTGAAGGCAGAGATCACCAAAAAGGCTCAACATTATGACAAGGAAAGTGCATTGCATGCAGGATTAACCCTTTGAGTGCCAGAGGGGTATGCAACACATTGCTTTGCAATGCTTTGCATATCCCTCTGGCACTCAAAGGGTTAAAAGTAACGCAGGTCTCTTTTACACAGACAAATGTCTTTTTGCTTATGATAAGTCTGAACTGACTTGTGTGTCAGTCCTGTGGTACACTGGCCTTGTGGGCCAGCAAAGTCCATTCATTTTCAGTCTTTTAAAACAATAGCTCCATAGGCTGAAAAGGCCGTCCAGTAACAGCCTACGGCCCATTCCATCACTCCCCTTTTTAGTTCTCAAGCCGGTGTTGGGGAACTGGCAATGGCTTGTGAGTCCGACTGACAAAGGAGTTTACAAGTCCCGTTGAAGGAATAGGCCATCCATGTTTTTGGTGTCGAGTCCCGACCGGTATCGGATGGTAAAGTTAAAAGGTTGCAGGGCTAAGCATCCATGTCCCCGGAGACTCGGTTCAACCATATGAGCTGGTTATGGTCTGTGTTAACAGAGAACTCCTGGCCCTACAGATAGGGTTGAAACTTTTTAAGAGCCCACACCATGGGGAGGCATTCTTTCTCTACCCAGTGGGAACATTTCTAATAGCAGAGTGAGTAGCAAGTTTGATTTCTAACATAGATATTAAGCATGCTGGGAAGGGCATTAGCATATAGTGCCAAACTCTTCCATGACAGGTGGGAACTCAAGCCAGAGTTGGGAAACCGGCAATGGCTTGTGAGTCTGACTGACAAAGGGGTTTACAAGTCCTCTTGATGGGATAGGCCATCCATGTTTTTGTTGTTGAGTCCCGACCAATATTAGATGGTAAAGTTAAAAGGTTGCAGAGCTAAGCTCCAACGTAATAAGCGTTCATGTCCCCGGAGACTCGGTTCAACCATATGAGCTGGTTATGGTCTGTGTTAACCGAGAACTCCTTGCCGTAGAGATAGGGTTGAAACTTTTTAAGAGCCCACACTAAGAGGAGGCATTCTTTCTCTACCCAGTGGGAACATTTCTAATAACAGAGTGAGTAGCAAGTTTGATTTCTAACATAGCTATTAAGCATGCTGGGAAGGGCATTAGCATATAGTGCCAAACTCTTCCATGACAGGTGGGAACTTCTGAAATTTTTATTTGTCCCCTATGATAAAGTAGAATGCAAATCTTTTGCGTTCTGCATAAGGCCCAATGTGCCAAAAAGTTGTAATGTGATATATAAAAAGACAATTGTTTAAAGGGATAGTAATATCAACATATAAACTTATTTTATATAACGCATACTACCATTTAAAGTGTCCTTATCGTTGTATAGTGTTTGTAATTCAAGCTGAAAGTCTCCTCAGATCTGAAAGCTGGTCTAGACAGATCACCAAGAAGGACATTATTGTGTGACCACAAGGAAAACCCTTCTCCCATCCGTCAGGGGTGCAGGGTTTTTCTTATACAGACTCACACAATATTGTCCCTGATTGTGATCCGTTTGGTCAAGTGACCAGCATTCAGATCTGAGGGAACTATGACTGATGTACTAGAAAGGGGCAGGAAGGGGGAAACTTTCAACTCGAATAACAAACACTATACGATAAGGACATTTTAAATGCTAGTATGAATTACATAAAATGACAATGAACAACCGAAAATAACTTTATATGTTGACATTACTATCCATTTAAAAGGGATCTCCCACCTTGTTCAACATTGACTTCCTCTTGTAGTTTAACATTGTTGAAGCAGTAATCATTTGCTTTTTTCTTTTTAGCCATGTAGTTGCTGAGATAAAAGCTTTTAAAGGAGCAGTAAACTTTTTTTGTGAAAATATATATATTGTAGGGATTTTCCTATTGAGTAAAATAAGGGTACTCCCACTGTTGAGAGATTTATACTTCCAGAGTTATTACAGTTTAAACCCATGTTTTTTATATAAGCAGTGCCCTCTAGTGGTCAATTTATAATTAGTTTTCCTGTTAGATTCTAATGGAGAGGAAAGTCAGAAAAGTCCATAGAATGTGATAGAAACTGCTGAGTTGCTTCCTGTCAGTTAGAACTATCAGGAAGTAAACACAGTAAATTCACTTCCTGTCAGTTAGACCTATCAGGAAGTAAACACAGTAAATTTACTTCCTGATTATTTAAACGGATATAAATTTTGAATAAAACATCTGACAGCGATGGGAGTGACCTTGTTTTATTCAGCAGGAAAAGCTCTTTAAAATGTGTGTTTTCATAAAAAAAGAAGTTTACTGCTCCTTTAAAGTTGCTCTCAGGCTGCGAGTATAGCTCTGGCCTGCAACCTGTCAATCTTGTTAATTTGCCCTCCCCTTGTAGTGGCTCTACTCCTCCTCAGATGGATGGTGGAGGAGGACTGCAAATGACCTGGCGCGCTCTCATGCATAAGCACATGCAGAATGACAGGCTACGGGCCGGAGCTGTACTCACAGTCTGAGAGCAGCTGACGTCACAATGACAACTTTAAAATCTTTTTTCTCAGCAACTACATGGTTAAAAATAAAAAAACAAAGGATTACTGCTTCAACGATGTTAAGCTACAAGAGGAAGTCAATGCTGAATAAGGTGAGAGATCCCCTTTAAGTTTTGTCGATTGCACCACTTTCACGTGTGCTACCCAAATGCTTTGAACAGGATAGGAGTGCACAAGCTGCAGCTCTCCAGAATCCCATCATCCACTGGGAGTTCTAGTCCAATGACAGCTTGAGAGCATCAGATTTCTGACCCCTGGCATAGCAGCACATAATGATTTTGAAAAATGATTGTAGATTAACAATAACTTGAATTGATATGACACAAAAATGCGCAGATCAATAAATAATGTAAGATGCTGAAACGTAAAATAAGGGAGAACCGCAAATTCATGTTCTCTTGGTTATTTATTGTATGTAAAAGTGTATTATTTTTAACATTTGGAAAACATTTCTTAAATAACCAGCCAAAAAACAATAAATCATAAAGTAAAGATATAACCCACAAAATCTGCCAAGATTAAAAATATGTGATTAGTCTGGATCGTTTGCAAGAATAATATCATTACTGGAGCTTTGAGCACTGTTAACATCAAGCACAAGAAAACATTTTTTTGCAAAAACTGGCAATGGTTACACAGACACCTCCAAAATTCAAAGGGTGTCCAAGGCATTACAAGGCAATGAGTTAGATACCCCTCTCACACCTAAAGTGTTAATTTGGGCAGAAAATCCTAGTGGTCATGATGAATCAATTCTGCATGGATGGGTGAACCCAAAACAAATCTTATTTGTTATATGAGGTATGTGAAAATATATAAAATAGAAGATTTTGAAAGAGTTTTCACAGTCACTAACATTTTATTTTTTATTCAAAACAATATTATTTTTATTTGTTCGGTTTATTCAAATTAGACAGTACTGGCTGACATACCTGCCAGATACTAACATTCCACACTGGTCTTCCACTTATCAGTCCCTGCATCAAGATACTAACATTCCACACTGGTCTTCCACCCATCAATCCCTGCTATCAAGATACTAACATTCCACGCTGGTCTTCCATCTATCAGTCCCTGCATCAAGATACTAACATTCCATACTGGTCTTCCACTTATCAGTCCCTGCATCAAGACACTAACATTCAACACTGGTCTTCCACCCATCACTCCCTGCTATCAAGATACTAACATTCCACACTGGTCTTCCACCCATCACTCCCTGCTATCAACATATTAACATTCTACACTGGTATTCCACCTATCACTCCCTGCCATCAAGATACTAACATTCTACACTGGTCTTCACCCCTCACTCCCTCCATCAAGATACTAACATTCCACACTGCTCTCCCTCCCTCCTGCCACTTCCTACTGACCAGACACTATTATTCTCCACTGCTCTCTCTCCCACCTGCCTCTCCTTGCTGGCTTGACACTAACATTCCACACTGCTCTCCCTCCTACTTGCAACTAGCTGCCAGGCAGCTACTAACATTCCACACTGCTCTCCCTCGCACTTGCCAATAGCTGCCAGGCAGCTACTAACATTCCACACTGCTCTTCTTTCCATTTGCCATTCACTGCCAGCCAGATATTATCATTCCACACTACTGTCGCTCCCTGATTCTTGCTGAAAGGCAGTACTAGTCCATATGATTAATGTACAATCATTCACATCCTATTATCACATCACATCCTATCAAGATAGATGCTCCCATTGAAGAGAGATTGTGGAAGGTGACAGTTCCAATATTAATCAATTATTAACATTAGTATTTGTATTGATATTGCTTTTATTATTTATTGAGCTTCAGCATATTCCATGACACTGTAAAAAAGGTTAACAAACAACAGAAAAATATATATTGATGCTATTGATACAATATACTAGGATTTTGCAAAAGCCTTTGATACTGTGCCCCACCACAGCGTTGTAGGTAATATGATACTGTATCTGTACATGGATAGAGAATTGGCTATATGATAGTTATTGTACATGGGACATTTCAAGGTGGCCTAAAGTTGTAAGTGGAGTGCCATGGGGTTCAGTTCAGTTTAATTTGTTTATTAACTATCATGAAGTGGTGGGTATTGAAAGTAATGTCTCAATCTTCTCTTCTTGCCTATAACTGTGTAAGTAAATACAAACATAGCAGGATGTTTCTTCTCTGCAGAAAGATTGGCATCAACTGAATGAATGGGTGGAAGAGTGCCAGAATATTTATAATACAGATGAATGTAATGCAGAAATAAACATTACATATACAGTAAATGGGGATCTATTGGGAGAATCCTTGTTAGAGAAAGATTTGGAAATACTGATAGGCACTAAACTTCACAACAATGTGCAGCGTCATTCAGCTACTGCAAGAGTCAATAGGGTTTTATCAAGTATAGAAAGGGTATAGATGCATGGAATGGAAATAGAATTCTACCTCTTTAAAAATATGAAATATAGTTTGGAGTACCAGTTCTTTAAAAAGACAGACATTATTGATGAGGAGAAAGTACAGATATGTGCAACAAGACTGATAAAGGGACTGGATGACTTTTGTAATAAAGTGAGACTTGACAAAATGGGATTGTTTAAATTAGATCCCGGAAGATAAAAGACTGCCTTTTGGAGTTATGAAGAATGTATTATCCCCTTGGGGAGCAAGTGGAAATGGCTTCAATAGAGTTTTTTTAGTTTTCCTCTAGATCAGTGATTCTCAACCAGGGTGACGTGTCACTTTGGTGTGCCACGGACAGCAGCTTACGGTGCCCCGTGTTTTCTATAAAGACTGACAAAAATGTATTTTTAAAAAAGATTTATAGAAATTGTTATGCACAATATGTTTAGTTCTGGTATTATGATTAAAAGACCTAAAAATACTGTATATTTATGTATTGTACCCTTCATTATACCCTTGATAAAGTACATTAAAATTGTTAGGGGTGCCCCGAATGTTCAAGATTACGTGTTAGGGGTGCCCCTAGCAAAAAAAGATTGAGTAGCACTCAGGGGAGGGCTGGCAACTTGTGGCCCAGGGGGCAAATTCAGTCAAGTGGCCCATTTCTATGTCGCTCAAGCTCATGTCCCAGTCCACCCCCTTTTGTTAATTTTAAAATTGGCATTAATGTTGTGATGTATGGCAAGTGATACCACAGAGCTTACAGCTGAAATGAGGCTACACTAGTGTGCTCCTACAAAGCTTACAATTTAAGTAATGCTACACTAGTTATATTATAGAGCTTACAAGGGAATGGGTAATGCTACTAGTGTAGCTCCATTTGGATTGTTCCTCTATGGTGTCGTTTGTGTAGCTCCATTTCAATTGTAAGCTCTATGTTATCACTAGTGTAGCTCCATTTACAGCAGCAATTGGGAGATTTAGTGAGGAGCAGTGGCCCACCAGCCCAGACATATGACTGGCCCAGGGGGCAATTGCCCCCCTGCCCCACAGCTATTGAAAAACAAATATGTGCACTTCCGCAAAAATTCAGCTTTAATGATATAAAATAACGCACTTTATTACAACAATAGTAAAATCATTATATCATGTGGTTACACTTATGGAGAGACTCACGATACTGGATAATACGCAAGGTCCATATCACTTCACTGCAAAGATCAACGTGTTTCGCGTATAGAACGCTTACTCATGATCCATGATCCCCAGGCCAGCCCTCCCCTGGTACCACTGCTCTAGATCAACAAGTGTGATCAAGAATGGGCTGAACTTGTCTTCTCAATTATGTTACTGTGTAACATCCTGGTTTCAATTAGTGACAGACAAAAACAAAAAGTAGTCCCTGCCCAGAAGATCTTACAGTCTACATTAAAGTTGGATATCATGTCCATTGAGACATGATTCTGTATTTCAGGGCTCCAAGACCCTCAACTTACAACCACTATTTTCTTACTCCCTGAGAAACTTCATTGGGAAGGGGTTGTTGTCTTGGAGTCAGACAACAAAGTGTCATGTTTGCCAATCCACATATAATTAATTAATTAATAGCAGCTCTGAGGATTTTTTGTCCAGATTAAGGAAGGGTGCATGTGTATGGGGGGTGGGGCTATTATAAACCGTTGTTAGTGTTCCCTTAAAGAATCTTAAATGAGGTTGAGTGAAGATGACAACTATATTAGATAACAGCTCTGCTTTCATATAAGCAGCCTCTGACCTAACCAGAACTATAATCAAATGCAAACCTTCCACAGAGATATACCACAAGAAACGTTTTATTAAAATAGTCCATAATGCAAAACATGTAAAGAAAGATCATAATAGAACATTCAGTACATTCAGAGGGCATTTGATGTGCTGGTGGTCTAAAGTGCACAAACAGGGAAATGTGTAAAGGCAACAGCGGAAACATACTGGGACAAAAATATAGCACCATGGCTTTACTATGTTTAGGGGCAAGTTACAAGACCTGAAAACCATTACTCTGTGCCCCCTCCCCTGTGATGTGCAGATAACATATATATATATATATATATATATATATATATATATATATATATATATATATATATATATAAAAGCAAATACACAAAGTATTGGTGCACATCCAAATTTTCATCACCATTGACTCTTTACTCTGCGGCATTGTGCCTGCATATCACTACTGTATTAAATATGAGGATTTAGTCACATCATATGGCCATAGAATGCTAAGCTTGCCACCAACGCCAAGGTACCTCAATATTGATAAGTTCCTAACCTTAATATTCATTATCTTTAGGAGTAGGACACTATATAATGCCCGTCAGAGATTCTCTCTCCGTTAATGAGTAAAGCTGACATAGACTTAGCTCTCAGGATAAAGTAAATTAAGGTTAGTAATTGCCTACAGTAGGAGGGATTCAGCTCATAAGAAAAAGCATATTAAGGTTAGGTACTTGCCAAAAATGAGGTACCTTGGCATGGTGGCAAGCTTAGCATTCTATGGCCAAATGATGTGACTAAATTCTCATCTTTGATACATAGTGATATGCAGGCACAATGCCGCAGAGTAAAGGGTTAATGGTGATGAAAATTGGGATGTGCACCAATACTTTGTGTACTTGCATTTAGCTATTTGGGTCAAAATTGGTTGCACTCCAGCAATTTTAAATGTGTTTTTCTTATTTGGGTGTGGTTACCAAAACCTCGACTATATATATATATATATATATATATATATATATATATATATATATATATATATTTTTTTTTTTTTTTTTTTTTTTTTTTTTGTCATTAACTGTCAATATATATATATATATATATATATATATATATATATATATTTTTTTTTTTTTGTCATTAACTGTCAATGTAATTTGTGACATCATACATAATATATAATAACCTGAATTATTTTATTCTTTCTTAACAAATGTTCTGATATAAGTGATGTTCGTGATGATGTCATTTGTGATGTCATTAATGATATAATGATCAGTGATGTCATGGATGAGATCACCTGTGATTTCTTCACTGATGTTATTGATGATGGCAGTAGTGTTGTCATGTATACTAATCATAAAAGCACTGAAAATGTCAAGGATCAGTAAAATGTTATTACGAAAACATATTTAATAGAAATGTTCCTGCTAAATAAAACAAGAGCACTCCCACTTCTGGAAGTTTCTTTATGCAAAAGCTGGACTGATATAGTTAAATCTTTGTAGACTGGAGCACCATTTATCAGCAACAATGAAAATTAGATTTAGCCATTTTGAAATCTATCATAAAGCATATTTATTAAAACAGGAATAAAAATATGTTCTTAAGACGTGCGTAGCTCTCTTATACACATTGATGCAATATATTTGGGCTATTGTGTCTTCCCTCAGATGGACAGAGCGCACCAGCGGTCCTTAAGTGCTGACTGTGTGAGTGTGGCCAGTCCTTTAAAGGTTTTTTTGGATGTGGAATCAGGGTTCCCCGCACAGCGAACCTCCGCACGGGACCCCTGAATTCCATGACATACATCACGGGTCCTTAACGAGAGTTTTCCCATGATGTATATGTACATCCTGGTCCTTCAGGAGTTAAATGGTTGAATATTAATTATGGTGAAACAATCCACGGCACATTATTTCATTATGTACATTTCTGCCCAAATTCATTAGCATTTATTATTATTATTATTATGTGTTAGTATTCCTTTAAGTATGATTTTTTTCCACATTCACTTGTTTATGAGCCGCAAACATCAATTTTGGTAATTTACTAAATAGCAATAAAAACGTCATGTCAGTCATTGGAGGAAGATATTCGGTTATGGTTTGTTAAAAGAGATCTTGTTGCAACTAAATGTTCAGCCAAATACAAGAAGCACTGGCGCCACAAACAAACACTGAAATAAAAAATAAAAAAAGTATGATTTATATTACATGGATGTGCTATTTATCTTGTACATCTCCACTTACCCTCTGCTAAGATCATTTTCAAATGTAATCTGTACAGTGTATCACTGGGTTGCTGGTAACAGCTCATGATCTCTGGGGCTGGTGTGTATGCAAAACATTGACTTTAGTGTAGCATACTCAGGGCCTTATCCACAAAATAAAAGAGAAATTCCAGACAAAACCAACTTCGTCACAGGGGACAATGACTGTTTCCAAAATTCCTATTGATGTCTATTAACCCCTTAAATGCTAACACAAAAAAGTATCCAATGCATTGTTTCAGTTGGAGTTTTGGGAATATTTAACAACCCTATTCAAAAGTATTTAGCAAATTTTGCTTCAGCCTGATACACAGTGTCTATGGAGTATTGCTCTGGGATGGTTAGGAAACAGAGAGATGCAGTACAAGTACAAAAGGGATAAAAGTATTGCAAAAGAGAACAAGGAAAATCCTAAACAATTCTACAAGGATATAAATAACAAAAATACTAAGGTTGATATTGGTCATCTGAACAGAACAACAACGTTTCCCAATAAAAGCAGCACAAATCAGTCATAGTATTTGGGCCATGGAGAGTGTTATTTCAATACTGTCGGAGTTGTAGTTCAAGAGTAATTGAATGAAGTATCCCCCTCCCGCTTCTTTTACTGATGTAACACTGCTCACCTCAGAGCATTAAGACTGTCCGGATGGATCGCAAAGAGGGACAGTCTTCAGTGAACATAAGGAAAAACCTGTCAAGGGGGGCAGGATTTTCCTTATACTCACAGTAAGAAGATTGTCCCTTGCTGTGATCTGTCTGGTCCCATGACCAGATTCCACATCTGAGGGGAGGTGGCTTACACTAGGTAAAAGGGATGGAAGAGGGATACTTTATCGTTCAATTACTCTTGAACTACAACTCTGACAGTATTGAGAAAACACTCTTCATAGCCCAAGCACTATAAAGATTAACTGGAGCTGCTGTTTCTCTGAACCATTATAATCACTTTAAGGCTGAGGGGGGGTGAATTGATTAGTGAGGACGTGGCGCTGGCTGACACCTTAAACACATTTTTCTTCTGTATATAAAAAGGAAACAATGGCAGGCTATAGGCAAGCAAACTTTCCTCCATCATGCAAATGGCTTACTGCGGACAAAGTACAGTAGAGACTGGAAAAGGTTATTGTGAATAAAGCACCTGGAGTTGATGGCATACACCCAAGAGTATTTAAGGAACTTAGATCAATAATAGCAAAACCATTATTTAATATTTATTGAATCTCTTTCATCAGGCATAGTGCCCCGTGATTGGAGGAAAGCTGATGTAGCATCATTATTCAAAAAGGGGGCAAGGTCTACATCAGGAAATTATAGACCTTTGAGCTTGACTTCCATACTGGGAAATATGTTAGAAGGGTTACTAACTGACAGTATTCAGGACTATGAAGACCAACAATACTATTAGTAGGAACCAGCATGGTTTTATGAAGAATAGATCATGTCAAACTGATTTACTTGCATTTTATGAAAGAGTAAGTAGTAATTTGGACAAGGGAATTACTGTTGATGTAGTAAACTTGGATTTTGCAAAAGCCTTTGATACAGTGCCTCACGACGGGTTACTGCATAAAGTAAAAGGCTCTGTTTGGGAGTGTTACCTGTACATGGATAGAGAACTGGTTAAATTATAGATGGTAGTGAGTAGTAAATGGAACCATTTCAAGTTGGTCTAAAGCTGCAAGTGGGGTACTACAGGGTTCAGTTCTGGGCCAAATGTTTTAAAAAATTTTTATTAATGATCTAGAAGGCAAAAATGAAAGTAATTTCTCAATATTTACTGATGATACTTATCTGTGCAAGGAAATGCGTAGTGAGGGATGTTTTTTCTCTGCAGAAAGAATTAGATAAACTGAGTGAATGGGCAGAAAAGAATCGCTTTGATCTGTGCTGATGCACGGACGCACGTGATCTGTTACTTTTACCAGCACGCCAAGTGGGGGTCTGAGTAGGCTGACCAGACCTCACCTTTAACCGGGGAAGCATAGGAAAAATGCATGCTGCAGGACTGCTTTGATTTCAGTGACGCACTGAAAAAATGACTATTTCCTATGTGTCTCCGGTTAAAGGTGAGGTCTGGTCAGCCTAGGTCTGAGAGAGAGACCGCTCAGGTTTTGGAGCGGTTAATTTCAGACCCCATTTTTATTTGCAGCTCTTCCGCAGGAGCGCTGTAAGCACAAAGTACATGACATGCCAGGACCGTTACCGATCCTTAAAGTGTTAGTAATGTCTAAAAAATACTTTTTTTGCATTTAGAAGAGCTTAAAAAGCTGATCTAAATACAAAAAAACGTATCTCTCAAACCGCTATGGTTTAAGAGATACAGGCGTTTAAAGTTTGATTTCTCCTACTGACAGCTGTAAAGCTGTCAGCAGGAGATACGTGTCGGTCGAAACGGAGGCGCTTCAGAAGTGCCGGGATCTCGTTACTTACACGGAATCCCTTCATTGGAATGGTCTAAAACATGTGCCTAGTGTTCAGGCCTAGTGTTCAGGCACACGTTTTAGACCATTCCAATGAAGGGATTCCATGTAAGTAAAGAGATCCCGGCACTTCTCAAGCGCCACCGTGTCACCCGATACAGATCTCCTGCTGACAGCTTTACAGCTGTCAGTAGGAGAAATCAAACTTTAAACGCCCGTATCTCTTAAACCATAGCGGTTTGAGAGATACGTTTTTTTCTGCATTTAGATCAGCTTTTTAAGCTCTTCTAAATGCAAAAAAGTTTTTTTTAGGCATTACTAACACTTTAAGAGCAAAAAAACAGTGATGGTCCTGACACGTCACCAGTCCTTAACCCTTTGAGTGCCAGAGGGGTATGGACTGCATTGCTTTGCATTACTAGCACTGAGAATCCCTGCTCGAAGCTGAGCAACCCATTGCTGAGTTAAAACTGGGAAGCGCTGAAGGGTGCACCTGTTGTTCCACTGCAGACCTGCATAAACAGTCCTCTTTAACTCTTTCATGCTGGGTTGCTCACCTTAGAAAGAACACTGGCCAGTATTAAGCCTCTGAGTGCCAGAGACGTATCCAACTTATTGTGGTGCAATGTGCGAGATATCTTTCTAGCACTCAAAGGGTTAACATTTTGCAACAGCACTCAGAAAGCGTTATACACAGGGAACTGCAGATAAAATGCAAAAACTATTTATAGACATACCTGACTGCTGTATAAAAGACACCTATTTAGGTTAGCAAATGCGTTAAACAGATTAAGACTGACTTGTTTCTGGGACATAATTCTCATTTAAAGGGATAGTAATACTTAAAATGTAAAAAAAAAATTACTCCCACTGCTGAAAGTTGTTTCATTCAAAAGTTATTAATTTTCAAAGTTGAATTTTTTAGGTGCAATATCACAGTGGCCTGAAAATTGTACAGTGGCGCTGTTGCTACACCATCCTATGGACAGCTCTGGTCCCGGGACCATAAATCTCTATAGGATGGTGTAGTAGTGGGAGTACCCTTGTTTTAGTCAGGGGGATAAACCCTACAACATATTTTTTTTACATTTTAAGTAATACTATCCCTTTAAGGGCAGGAGGAGATCAGACACAGGAAACTAGGAAGAGTATGCAGGAATAACACCAAGTCTTCAGGAACAGAGCCCCAACAACCGAGTAACGCTGTTAAAGGGATAGTAATGTGTAGAAAATAGAGCAGCTCAGATAGTTTCCTATACAAAATAGTCCTGATGTCTTGACTCTCTCAAGATCATAACGTGATAGTTATGCAGCAATCACATGATGAATATTACCCTTCCTGCCCCTTTTCCCGTTCCGAAGCCGCCTCACCTCAGATCTGCAGTCCAGTCGCTTGACTGGACAGATCACAATAAGGGACAATCTTCCCTCTGTCAGTGTAAGGAAAAACCTTCCCTCCTTAATGAAGTATGACAGGTCTTTCCTAATACTGACAGCAGATTGTTGCTCGTCATGATACGCTGTTGGACCTGAGGAGAGGCGGCTTAAGAATAGGAAAAGAGGCAATGGGTAATATTCATTGTACGATTGCTGCATACCTATCCTATATAATAATTCGCTAAGTTGTGTGTAACGCCCGACATGCGCAGTAGACACTGCTGCGCGTGCGGCAGTCATGCGCAGTACAGACTGCCCGCGCCGCGGCTGATACAGAGCTGGGCCCTCCGAAGGAGCATCCAGCTCTGTATCAGCAGTGGCGCGGGCAGTCTCTACTGCGCGTGACTGCCCCGCGACCAGCTGCCAGAGGCACTGTGGCCCGTGTAGCGGGCTGTTCAACTAGTTATGTTATAATCTGTAATGCTTAAAGGGATAGTAATGTTTCACAATAAAAGCAGCTCCAATTAATCTTCATAGTATTTGGGCCATGGAGAGTGTTATTTCAATACTGTCAGAGTTGTAGATCAAGAGTAATTGAATGATAAATTATCCCCCTCCTGCCCCTTTTTCTGATGTAACACTGCTCACCTCAGAGCAGCAAGACTGTCCAGATGGATCGTAGAGAGGGACAATCTTCAATGATAATAAGGGAAAACCTGAAATACCTATCAAGAAGGGCAGGGTTTTCCTTATGGTAACAGTAAGAAGATTGTCCCTTGCTGTGATCTGTCCGGTCAAGAGACCAGATTCCACATCTGAGGGGAGGTGGATTACACTAGGTAAAAGGGATGGGAGGGGGATACTTTATCATTCAATTATTCTTGAACTACAACTCTGACTGTATTGAAATAACACTCTCTACAGCCCAAATACTATGAAGATTAACAGGAGTTGGTTTTATTTACAAAAATTACTATCCCTTTAAGGTATTTAGGGGTCAATATAACAAACAAATGATTTATAAGTAGAATTACTTTCCATTATGGAAACAAATCAGTCAAAAGTTAAATAGGCAGGGGACCTCAGATCTGTCCTTTATGGCAATTAATACCAGTTGAAAATTCCATATTCAAATTAATTTGGGCAAATAAAAGGACACACATAAGTTGAAAAAAGCTTACAAAAGAAAAACAAGAAAAGGGGGGCTGCTGGTTCCAGATTTATTCTTGTATTATACAGCATTGCAGCTGTTTTAACTTTTAGGAATTCAGTCTACAAATCCACAGGAAACTAAATTCCGGTTGGGTTGAGCAAGAGCTGGGAATGGCATTACAGCATACAGACCTAATTTAGGGCCATATGTTCAAAGAAGTAGTGAAATAGCTTTTGTCGTTTGTAATGATATTACGGTGTTGTTGGGCTCAGTAATATTTTCAGAGAGTGTTGGTTGTGATTGGAAACATGTAGTTGAAGTATGATTCCTGACTGAAACTGTCTTATGAAAGACAAAAATGTGACATTTCCTCCACTTTTTAATTAACGTAAAATTCTGTCGTTTGCATTCTGTCTTTGTATATGACAATTTTACTTTACCCCTATACGACGCTAGCGAATACCCTTGCCCCACCCCTTTGCCAGGCAATCCTGGAGTTGTGTCATACGTGGTGGACATTACTAGTTTTTGTTGTATATTTTATAGAAAATTTACAACATTTTTTGTCGTTATCCCTTTGAACATATCGCCCTTATTGTGTAGAAAGAGTACCAAAATACTTTGAAAATTAAGATAATGTGAAAACCCAGCAGAAACTTATGGCATTTAGGAGGAAAACAGTGCCCTTATGAAACATAATTTTTGTTTGGAATGTGGAGGAGCAGCAAATTCTGGAAATGTTTTTACAAAGAGGGAAAGAGAAACATAATTCATGTGGCAACCGGATGAAATAGCAAAAGAGGTTTTCTTGGGATGTGTGGGAGGAAATGATAGGCAAATTCTTTATGGTTTGAGAGATAACCGAAGGCAAAGTTCCCCCCTCCCTCCCCCTTCCCTGAAGTCAGCGTTGTGCTGACTGCAGGGATATCCGGTCTGACATTCATCATGAGCTCTGCAGCAGAGCCGCGATCACGTTAGTGACAAATAATTTTTTCTACATGTGCTTGCAAACCAAGCACAAACCAAGCACATGTAGAAGACCGTTTCAGTGAAATAATTATTTTTCACTAACGCAATCTCGGCTCAGCTGCAGAGACGCAAGCCTGTCGTACGACAGACTTCCCCTGCAGTTTGAGAGATGAACCTGGGGGCTATTACATTATTTTACAAATATGTAAAATATGAGGGATAGTAATAATAAAGTATTACTATCCCTTTAAAGAAGACTCGGACAGAAACTTTAATATAGACATTACTATTCCTTTAACCATATAACAAATAGTAACTGTAAATGAAACTATAATTAAAAAGAAAGTTAAAAAAAATGTGCGTCTGCATGTGTGTGCGTTTAGGTGTGTGCATATTTGTGTTGGAGAAATTTCTAGTATACAAGGAAATAGCCTTATTATAGAAGTCATATGATAAGTGCATTTGAGACTTTCTATTAAAATTAAAGATAATTATTTTTCCAACCTCATGGATTAAGTTAAATAGCTTGTGATTTTTAGGCTTTTGTCTAATTATTCAGAGGCAAGCAGAAGTGAAATTATTCCATTTTACATTGTCTCTGATTTATTTCCTTATTGTAGACCTTAAATCTCCTGATCATTTTAGAAATGTCACAGTTCACGTTTACATTAAAGCAGAACTTTCAGGTAATACCAAGTCGCCATGCATTCATTAAATACATGGAGACTAGCTTGAAAATAGATGTCTTACTGTAAAAAATACTTGTGTCTAGAGGAATCCGTCCCGTTTCGGGACTGACGGGCAGGTTAGTGCAGTCTGTCAGCCTGCGCCGTCAGTCTCTTCCGGTGACTATGTGGTGCAAAGCAGTCTACTCTATGGAGACCGGGACTGACGGCACATGCGCACAGACAAGATGTCTGCGCTCTAGTCTCAATTCCGGTCTCCAAACAGGACGGATTCCTTTAGACACACGTATTTTTTTTTCAAGCTATTCACCATGCTTTTAATGAATGCATGGTGACTTGCTATTATCTGAAAGTTCCTCTTTAATGTAAACGTAAACCGTGACATATCTAAAATTATCAGGAGAGTTAAGGTCTACAATAAGGAAATAAATCAGAGACAATGTAAAATGGAATAATTTCAATTCTGCTTGCCTCTGAATAATTAGGCAAAAGCCTAAAAATCACAAGCTATTTAACTTAATCCATGTGGTTGGAAAAATAATTATCTCATTTACAGTACAAAATAAACAATGGAAAGCAGGCAGCAAAAAAAAAAAATATCTTGTTAACAAAGTCAAAGAGAATAAGCGGAAAATGTGAGCATAATTCTTGTGGGATTTTATTTTTGTCAACAGATTGGAAGTGTCTGGGAGGAAAACGATGGAATCCTCTCTATTCCATTTCACTTTATTTTTCTATCCAATTCAAACAAAATATTGAACATCAAGAGCTGTCTCCAAAGAAAAAAAAGGTCTTCTCTTTGCTCAGATTTTCTTAAATTTTGCTTTAATGATAATTACAAATAGAGAATTTTCTGTTTCACATACAATGGCAGTGTGGGGCCATGGAACATCTTTGTGGTGTGGGAAGGATTCAAACCAAATAACCCCCTACTGACCTAGGGATGGGTAGCCTACGATTCCAAGTGTTGTTGGACTACAACTCCCTTAATCATTAGCCAGACAACTTCTGCCTAAGGATGACAGATATTGTAGCGCAACAATAGCTGGACACTTCAGATTGCTCATCCCTGGAATAGAGAGAACATTATCTTTGGGTGGGGCATTGAATAATGTTTCAGAAGGTTCCAGTAGAGAATCTCCTCTCTGTTGCTGGCACCACTCCATAAATTTGAGCGTTGAACTAACAAAGTTGTCCAGATCAAGCTGAAATTTACTGCAAAAGATAGCTTCTTTCCTAGAAGACCTAAAAGGGATGTTGGAGAGTGACACAGGTCTATGCCCATCGGGGAATAAAAACTGAGAGGCTACCTAACTTGCCCTGGGACAGCTGCATCTTTTATAGTTTACCTGTTGGTCAAAACTGGCCTGTCTCTGGGAAATCCGTAGCCTGCATATTATGCTGGAGATCTGAGGCCACCAATCCAGAGAATGCCAATGATTAGGGTAGCCAATGAGAGAGCTGCCAACAATCATTTCACCTCCTGAAGGGCAGGTGCATATTTCCACTCATTAACATGCTTCCAAGACCAAACAGACAGTCAAGCACTTTATAGGAACCTATTGTTCACCTGAAGTCATTCCACATGCTTCAAAATTATGTATTAAGATGGAGGTTGAAAATTTTACATGAAAGTGGAGAGGTATGGAGTTAAGGATCGGCATGTGAGAAAGGACTAAGACAGGATAGGGCAGTGGGTGTGGATGGTGAAACAAGAAGGGCATTGTGTGCTGAGTGAAGAAAGTGGCCAGGAATTTATATAGAGACAAGGGAAAAATTTAAAGGGGGACAGCTGACAGGAGGGCTTTTACCCTTTGAGTGCCAGAATGCATTCGATATCTCTCTGGCACTAAAAGGGTTAAAGGCAAGAAGAAGGACACTGTAGGTGATGCATTGCTTAGTAGTTAGTCATTTGAGAGACTTGAGGAGAACATGAGCGTGTCCAGTATTGAGAGAGAGTAGTTATTTGTGCAGCTACATTTAGAATAGATTGCATGGGGAGAGATGGGAAGCAGGGTGGGGGCAATTAGTAGTACAGTCATGGTCAACATTATTGGTGCCCTTGAATATTTTGTACATCATGTAAAATAGCTTCAGAAAGAAATGGAAATGTACCTACTGTATTATCAGAATATTTTAATGGATGTCAAAGGAATTCAACTGACATGTAGTGATTTTGCAGAAGAAACATAATATATGACCTGGACAGCATTAAAGGCCCCCTTACCTAATATTTGGTTGCACAACCCTTGGCAACAATGACAGCCTCCAAACGTTTCTTGTAGTCGTCTATAAGCTTCTTGTACCTGTCTGCTAGCATTTTCCTCTACTCTTCAATTGCAGTTTGTACAAGCTTTTGAATGTTTGCAGGATTCCTTTTCCCAATGACAGATTTCAGTTGTTTCCAAAGATTTTCAATCCCTACCTGCCACGTTTTCTTTGTGGTTCCTTGAAGTTATTCCAAGGTGAAGTGTTTCGAGCTGATCCTCAAAGGGTTAAATGAATAATACAAAAAATATGTCTAAGATGTGTGAATGTAGATGTCTGCAACGGTAAACTTTGTGATCACTCATGCCCTCAGCCTGTTGCTCCCAAAAGCTATGCTGTAACCCTTCTTCTGCCTGCAATTCATTCAGACGCCCAGCTGCCTCAAGGCTTAAACCCATCTTTTGCTTATGCCACGTTTAAGGAAGCGACATCAGAATCTTGCACGTATGTGCAGGGCAAGATTCTCATGTCGCCCTTTTCAACCAGGTGACATATTGAATGCAGCGTGCAGCCATGCAATCTTTAACCCCTTGACGGTCATAGTAAGTCAAGGGTCGATCTGACTGAACGACCCATAACGTACTATAACCATCATGGAGTTCCAGGCTCCCCCCGCGGCTGCACGCCGTTTCGGAGAGTCCGGAACCGGAAAAAAAAAAAAAAATGTTCCGCAGACGTTGAGTCGTGTTGCGGCGCTTATACCCCGGTCATTAATTGGTTAATATGCGCCCATTTAAAAGTGAACCCATATACATTTTCTCACAGTCCGTCCCTGTTTCACTGGAAGCCACAGAATTACACACATTTACATTGTTCCACTGGTGGTCATGCTCATAGTACCCACTACACAATGTCTACCAATACTAAAGGGATACCATTTTATGGACTGGCACTAGGTGCTGAATACAGTAGTAAATTATTTGATGTTGAAACATTTTAGTATCTTTGAAGTAAGTGATGTGTAAAAAAAATTTATTTTTCCTATAGCTTCACATTCTGGAAATAGTTGTACACAATAGCCTAGGTGTGAAAAGGCACGTGTCCATTCATCTGATGCTACTTTCTGTCTTCTTTCCAAAATCATATGCTTTGTGTACCTTTTCTTCATTTCTGCAGTGGTTACATTTTAGTGAAAAATGTATTACAAAGTTGAGATTATAGTTGGCGTAACTTTGTGCTTCTGGCTACACCTGGAGTATGTCAGCTCATACCAATGAGATGCTGTTTTCTTTGAAGAGCAGTAGCTAAAGAATATAGTAGGAAAATGTATAGTTTTCAAAAATATCTGTACCTTTGAAGGGGTGAAAATGTGTAAAACAAACTGTATTTTTTGCCTTAGCACCATTTAATAGAAACTTTTGTGCACATCAGTCTAGGGACAGAAAGGCAAACCCCTCATTTGATGCATTTGGACATCTAGATACAGGAAATTTATGCTTTTATTTGAATAAATGATGTAATGGGGTAATTAAGCCTTCAAACTATGCTTAGAGCACTATAGTTATCTCCTTAAAAATATCAGTCAAATTTCTGTTATGTGCTGCTCCCATTTGGAGATCCAGAGAAGAATATTCATTTGTGCACCTATACATATGCGGCATCAGTGTACTCAAGACATATGTAGCATTCATATTTCCTACTTTTTCATTTGTTACACTACGCTTTTTGATACTTTTCAGAATTTTTTTTTAACAAAATGTCCTTGCGTTGTAATTTTTTGTAAGATGAACCACCTCCATTTTCTGATTCTAAAGTTAGTCTACTTTCAGAAAATATATGCTTTTATATATACTTATTGAACTCTTTTTGGGTAGTTTTACCAGGTAGCCAATGGAATGAGCATTTTAATTCAAGAAGTTGAAAAGACCCTTTTGTGCTCCTGTTAATTATAGGTATGTGCAGGTCATGCATGTATTTGAACAGGGATTGGTTATTAAAATTCAATGCGTCTTAATTTTTTTCCACTCTGGCTCAGGCAATAGCCTGAGGAGGACTAAGGGGGGATTTTCTTTTCTTGTTAGTGATGATAGTGGCAACGGTGGTGGTAAGGCAACTGTTTTTTTCTTGTGGAACTGTGGAGGTGCATGGAGAAGAGAACCAGGGTATCAAGGACACCGCTGGTCATACAATATCAAGAAAAGTGCTTCACAAGTGAAATACATGGGGAGGAGGAATTTGTCCTAGATTAGTGTTAGATCTAGTGGGAATTAAGTACTTTTATTGTTAGTGTTAGGTATAGTGGGGGAGTGGGAGAGTACTGTTATTGTTAGTGTTGGTAGTGTATGGGAGGGTGGGGGGGGGCAGGTTGATTATGGAACTAGCTCAAGGTCAACATTAGACACTGTGTCAAACATCGATCATTAGCTAGTTTCAAATGATGTTCCTGCTTCTCAAATTATTTAGTGTGGGAATGGGAAGCTGAGACAAGCTCTAGGCAGCAAGTCAGATTTGTGCAATGTTCGTTGCTGATCCAACTGCGCAACTAATAGATTATTTCCGGAAAATGGGTATGATTTCCGGTCGTTACTTTTAGAGGTCGCAGCGGTCGCACCTGCGACCGGGCCCGTCACTCCAGGGACCCGGCCACCGCCTGTGACCCCCTCGCCCGCAGCAGTCACTTACCTGATCTCCCACTTGGCGCGCCGCTGTAGTAATAAAGAGCGCTGGGAGATGACATCATCTCCCAGCCTCTGCATTACTAGAGCGGCGCACGGGAGCTCCGGTTGCAGAGATCTGTGCAGAAGGAGGCACAGATCTGTAAAGACACTCCGCTAGACCACCAGGGACTGGAGGTAGGAGAAATGTGATGATGGGGGCATTGTGGAAGGGGGCATTATGGAGATGAAGGGGGGCATTGTGGAAGGGGCATTGTGGAGATGAAGGGGGGCATTGTGGAAGGGGCATTGTGGAGATGGAAGGGGCATTGTGGAGATGAGATGAAGGGGGCATTGTGGAAGGGGCATTGTGGAGATTGAAGGGGCATTGTGGAGATGAGATGAAGGGGGCATTGTGGAAGGGGCATTGTGGAGATGAAGGGGGGCATTGTGGAAGGGGCATTGTGGAGATGAAGGGGGGCATTGTGGAGATGGAAGGGGCATTGTGGAGATGAGATGAAGGGGGCATTGTGGAAGGGGCATTGTGGAGATTGAAGGGGCATTGTGGAGATGAGATGAAGGGGGCATTGTGGAAGGGGCATTGTGGAGATTGAAGGGGCATTGTGGAGATGAGATGAAGGGGGCATTGTGGAAGGGGCATTGTGGAGATGAAGGGGGCAATGTGGAGATGAAGGGGGCATTGTGGAAGGGGCAATGTGGATGAGGGGGCCAATGTGGGCGGGGGGGGGGCATGGCAATTCTTGCACCAGGGCCCGGTGGCTTCTAGTTACGCCTCTGCCCTGACTGGTTAAAATAGGCGAGGAAATTACCAAATCATTTTTATTGTGTGTATGCCATTAACCCTTTGAGTGTCATAGGGGTGTGCAACAAAATACATTGAGCAACTCGCTGGCACACACAGGGTTACAAACTGTGAAATGATTTGGGCCATAGACACAAGGAGGCTGATGTACTAAAAAGAATTAGAGAACAAGTGGAGTAAACAGGGGACAAATTTTAAGATTCCTATTGAGTTTAAATGGAACATTTAACCCCATGAATGCTAGAGAGGTCTCCAACATATTGCTTTGCTAGAATTTAAGAGGTTAAAAAGCTCCATTTAAATCAATGGGGATTTTATAAAATTGTATTTGTCTCCATCATATGCTGCAGTTGTTTTAACCTTTAAAGGGATAGTAATACTTAAAATGTAAAAAAAATATGTTGTAGGGTTTATCCCCCTGAGTAAAACAAGAGTACTCCCACTGCAGAAAGGTGTTTCATTCAAAAGTTATTAATTTTCAAAGTTGAATTTTTTAGGTGCAATATAACAGTGGCCTGAAATTATACAGTGGCGCTGTTGCTACACCATCCTATGGAGATTTATGGTCCCGGGACCAGAGCTGTCCATAGGATGGTGTAGCAACAGCTCCACTGTACAATTTCAGGCCACTGTGATATTGCACCTAAAAAATTCAACTTTGAAAATTAATAACTTTTGAATGAAACACCTTACAGCAGTGGTAGTACTCTTGTTTTACTCAGGGGGATAAACCCTACAACATATTTTTTTGTATATTTTAAGTATTACTATCCCTTTAAGTGCGAAAGGGGTGCTTCACAATGTGTACCAATGTACCCATCTGGCATTCAAGGGGTTAACCCGGAATTGCTCCATTTCTTTTGAGTACATCAGTCTCAAGGTCATAGAATAACGCTAAAGGAATTATTGGCATGATTCAATAGAAGCATTTAATAGACAATTTATCTTCAGACATTATGTCCTTTCAAACACTGTGTGTTCCCAGGTCAGATTTCTGTACAATATAATGAGGCTGTAACATGATCAGTGAATATATAAAGTACATTTACGCTCATGTTCAGGGATATAGTCACAAATAGATGCGAGATCTTCGTGGAAAAAGAAATCTGTTTTCTCAATAAACCAACCCTCGAGAGAACTATCTGCTTCTTTGGCCATTACTTAAACTCTTCTGCCTTCATATGCTATTGTTCTAAATTGTTTAACCCTTCTTCACTGATTTGATTAATAGCATAATTACTTGCTGTGCTCTGCCACTAAACATTGCATCAGCTGTCCTGCTTACTTTGTCGAGCACTAGAAAAACCCTAAAATGCCCAATAATAACATCACAGTTACCTTATTGGACACAAAATCCGCACGGCTACAATGAATTTTGCCCTTGCTCTTTGGATCAGGGAATCACATCTTCTATCAGTCCTGGATTCCATCTCTAGGGAGGCAGACATGACAGTTGTTAGTAGGTCCACATGGCCTCAAACCCTGCTCACTGCTCATGGTAATCTTCTGTGGCTCATGCACTCTTCTTGCTTCAGTTTGAAAAAATAATTTACTAGCAATAGCAATGTCTGCCTCCGTGGACATGATATTCATGACTGATCGATGATATTATTTCTGGAACCAAGAAGGAAGGGCAAAATTCATAGGCACCATTTGGATTTTCTGTCTACAGTAAGGTAAGTGGTGGTTTTAATTAAGGAGGCTTAAAGGGATAGTATTACTTCAAAATTACTATCCTTCATATTATATCCTTTAATAAACTGAGTTAAATGTCACCAGCGGCATCTCTCAAACCTTTATGGATTAAGAGATAGCCACTTTCAAAGTTTCCTCTCCTCTGCTGTCAGCGTTCTGCTGCCAGCAGGAGAATCCAGTCTCTGAATCAAGCGGAGGCTCTTCAGCAGAGCCGATATCTCGTTATGGAAGGAAAAATGATTCATTGAAACAAGCACACGTAGAAGACTGTTTCAATGAATCATTTTTCCTCCCATAACGAGATATCAGCTCTGTTTAAGAGCCTCCGCCTGTCCCGGGACCAGATTCCCCTGCTGGCAGCAGAACACTGACAGCAGGGGAGAGGAAACTTTGAAAGCGGCGATCTCTTAAACCATAAAGGTCTGAGAGATGGCGCTGGTGTCATTTAACTCAGTTTATTAAGGGCTACAATATGAGGGATAGTAATTTTGAAGTAATACTATCCCTTTAAGTTCTATTTTAACCCTTTGGGTGCTGAGAGGTATACAATGCATTGCATACCCCCCTAGCACTCAAAGGGTTACAAATGTATGGGGCCATTTATAAAACTAGAGATATAAAGAAAGTGTCTGTAAAATTGTCTCATAATGATATAAGGTATACGTATAAAAGTTTAATGACACTGGAGGAGATTTCTAAAACTGGAGTAATGAAGAAATTGTCTGTAAAATTGTCGCAAAGTGACACAATATGTGTAAACCTTTAACAACATTTTCTCTAGTACTAACACCGGTCGGTCGACTTTTTTTTTTTAAAGTGGAGTAGAAATGGTCTTGTTCAAGCAATAATTGTGTCACAACCTATTTATATTAAAATTTGCTAATTGCTCCAAAATAAAAGCAGTTTTAGTGAATAAATCTTAACACCAGGTATAACCTATTCTTAACTCTTTGAATGCCAGAGGGGTATGCAAAGCATTGAAAAGCAATGTGATGCGTACCCCTCTGGCACTCAAAGGATTAATGGACATATACAGCGATAGGTTTGTATGTGAAAAAATATCCTCCTTGGCAAATCTTCCTGCAAATATTCTCAGAATATTCTCAGACTTTACTTTATAAATTAAGTAAGAATTTTTGCAACGTTTATCAAACATACACTAAGGGCCGTATGTTCAAAGGGATAACGTTCAAAAAATGTTGCACGAAGGACAAAAATAAGTAATTGTATGCATGAAACATATTTTCTATGACGTGTATAACAAAAAAACTAGTAAAGTCCGTTGCGTACAAAATAAAACAATAATTGTCATTGAAAGGGGCGGGGTAAAGGCGTGGCTTCAATATCAGCCAGTGTCTTATAGTGGCATTGAAAATACGTTGGTTTCAACGAAAAAAAATGTAGTACAAATGACAAAACTTTACATCAAGAAAAAAAATTTAGTAAAATGTAGAGATATGAATCTGGAGAACGCTTGTCATGAATCTGGAAAACGTTTTACGACACTTCCAATCAGAAATCTTATTTCAAAGAAAAAACAACAAATTTTCTATAACAAATGACATTCTTTGAAAATATATATGAAGACTATGACAACAAACAATAAAACGACAAAAGTTATATCTCTACTTCTTTGAACATACTGCCCTAAGAAGGCTTTTAATACATCTCACTGATAGGGTGTCATTAATCAAGCATTTAGAAGAAAAGCTGCTAAGAAGATCCCAGAATTCCATGGTATGCCAGGACTAACCTTAACACCCAGACAGCCATGGCAATCCCTGGAACGTCATCGGCATTAATGAGTTAACATCAATGAGAAACGTAATTTCCCCCTGTGGTAAAGTTGTCTTACCCTAGAATTACACCTCCTTAGTTGATAAATATGGCCCATAGTGAACGTTTCTGAAATATGCGGCATACCATAAACGTACATTTTTCCTATTTAAGTACTGTTCAAAAAGAAGAATTGTTTGAAATCGATGACCATGGTCAGAAGGCTTTGTTCTTTGGGAGGCCTTGGCAAAAAAACAAAACAAAAACACTATGAATGTCCATCAACAATTCTCTGAAAGAGGTGCAACACATGACATCTGTTCTTTAAAACCACTGTTTTCCACAAGAATAGGACAGCATGTCAACCACTTACATTTTGGCAGGTTTTCTATTTCACAGGTGTATTTTTTGTTTATTTTTTGCAGCTTTTGATATATTATGCTGGTGATATGCCTCAGTTGGTTAAGGCACCAGCTGTAGAATCTGTACAAATCGCAAGGTCATAGGATCTAGTCCCAGCAGGGTCGACTCAGCCTTTTATCTTTCAGAGGTAGATAAAATGAGTACCATTAAATTGGGTAATAATATCTATACCCCCAGGACATACTTGAAAACGAGAAACAATCTCAATGTATCATTCCTGGTAAAATACTTTGATATTATTATATCTAAGATCTTAGTAAGTGTAGGTTGACATAGAAAAAGAAGACCTGTGTAACAATTCTTTTAACAACACGACTTGTAGTGGTGGTTGTGGTGGCAGGCATTGTGACTCCTGTCTTCTCCATTTAGCTCAGAGTCATTCTCCTCCATGCTTTGCACTTATGCAACAGAAGTAATAGATATGGGTATTACTGTTCCTGAGGACAATGTTGTCCTATTCCCTGAGACATCTACAACATTATTATGTACATCTTTGCCAGTGAACCTTTAGGAGTACTTCAACTGCTGATAGTAACTGCACATCTGATGTACTACTGCTGGTGTGTCTCCCAGTCGGAACTGTGGTTGTACTTCAAGTGGGATATCAATAAGTATGTGCCTAGATGGTGCCCTGATTCCCCCCACTCATATGTTTTTTTTACACCAACAGCAACATGTTTAGCTTTTGGATTATGAGTGAAGTATTCTCATGCTGGAGATTTCATAGGGTTTCAGGGGTTCTTGAGGGACTACTACTACAGGGGCTAGATGTTGCAATAGTGCTAACTGTAGTGGTGATTGGCTCTGCATTTTGAAATGCAGCAGATGCATTCACAAAGCTAGGGTTATGGATGTTGAACTGCATTGTTGCATAGTAATAATAGTGAGTATGACTGGGTGGAGGTTGGACATGGAAGTAGTGACGCTGAGATGATTGTGTATTTTTTACACATGTTTACTTGTCCACACGTTCCAGATGATCTCTTAAAGAGTTAAAAACAGGGATATTGCTCCTTTTGCAGTGGTGGAAGCTTGAGCCTTTTCCTTTCAGTTGATGTTTGAGCCACATCTTCATCTTTCTTACTCTCTACTTTATCTGTATCTGATGAAGAAGGGGGAAAGGGCATATTCTAAGTCAACATCATCAGTAATGAAGTTGGCAGCAGAAGCAGCAGCATTACCAGAATTCTACATCTCTCCCTCTACACTGCTTTCATATTCTTATAGATTTCTTTAAAGTTATAATTTATTTCACTTTGCATTTATAGACAAGTGACCACTAGTTTTCTGCAAGGTGAACTATCACTCTCTGACACAGCACTCGATCTCACTAATAAATCCTCCTCTGTTATGGCAACAGCACTCAAATGTGACTCCTGGATATCTTTAGGTTTAGTGCTACTACTGGTGATGGAACTTTTCATATCACTTTTACAAACAGCCTCCTCAAAAGAGGGAGGATCATCATCATCATTTATTGTACAAGGAGCCGCATTCAGGTCCACAGTCAGAGTCTGTAGTATATTTTTACTACCACACACTTTTCATGCAATCCTCCCATTCCATTCCCCTTACCTCTGTCCATAATGTGTTTGGGGTACAGAACAATAGTAATGTTGATTTTTACTGAAAAATACACCACACAGCTGATGGAGAAGTGATTTTTTTTCTGTCTGAAAATAGTGTATGCACTATATCTCTACCTGTCATTATTAGTCCCAGCACAAGTGAAGAAACCTACCAGTCAAAATGTTTTTTTTTGTTTGGAATGTTGTTTCTTTTTTAAACTGTCTCTGTCTGTCAGTGTCAGTCTCGATGTCAACTACATACTACACCAATGCTTCCTGCAACTGCAAGCATACACTATAAGATAGACATGTGGTATCTTCAGAATCACCAGCATCTTGTAATAAAAGAATAAAGCACACAACAGCTGGTTCAGCACCCACCACACATGCTTGAGATAACATAGTGACATAGTAATTTAGGTTGAAAAAAGTCTTGCGTTCATCTAGTTCAACCCTTTTCCTATTCCTATTTACCATCATTGATCCAAAAGAAGGTAAAAAAACTCCTCAATATAGCAATTTTAAATTCTGCCTTGAATGGGGGGGAAAAAATCCTTCTTGCTTCCAAATAGCAATCAGATTTCTCCTTGGATCAACAAGCACTAACTAAATATTAATCTCAATACTAACGTACATAGCCCTCTATGTTCTGCTCTTTTAAATAAGTATCCAAGCCCTTTTTAAAGGCATTTAATGTATTCGATAGTGCCACCTCCTCAGACAGTTAATTCCATACCTTTATTGTCCTTACCGTAAAGAAACCCTTCTGCTGTTGTAGATGAAATCTCCTTTCCTCAAGCCTAAGCAGGTGGCCTTTGTACTTTGTACTGTTCTGTTAATGAACAGGTCTTTGGAGAGCCCTTTGTATGGACCCTGTGGTAACTCAAATTGTCTAGATTCAGAATATAAAAGTTCTTGCGCCATGGTACGTCAGTTCTTAGACGTATTACAGTCATTTTTTGCATCCAATTTAGTTCATCTCTGTCAAAGGAAAAAAACAAGTCTTGAAAGTGGTTGTGGTTTAATCTACCATCATTTTGTAAGGCATTTTCATAAAAAAATATTCTTTTAGCTGTCACTTTTTTGTCCGATCAATGTAATTTTTTCCCGACAAAATAAAAATGGTCTAAACTTGGAGAAGACACATTAAAGTACTGTTGGCACGAGTGATAAAGCAGCACTATGGACTTAACTGGTAAAAAAAAAAAGTATTTGAAAATGTGTCTTTTTAAAGACAAAAAAGTCTTTGTTTCTATGAAAATTTTCGTTTCATGGACAAAAAACATTTTAACATCAGAATTTTTAAGGGCAATATTCATCAAGTTCTTATTACCGTCATTTTTTATTACTTTCAAACATGATGGATTTAGTTCAGAAAATATTGTTGTTCTTTTACCACCAACTCATTATCTGATAATATTTTCATTATGATGACTTTTTGAACATCTCTCCCTTAAATTTGTCTTGTCTTGAATGTATGTTGTACTGTATGTAATGTATGTTCTATTGTTTGTTTGAATAGTTTTTGTCAGTCAATAGATCCTCAGGCCCCGACAGCCAGTTCAAGTAGGAAAGATCACCTGCCTGGATGTCTTTCACTTATCAGTCAAAAAGATTTTATTTTTATGTTAGTCTTTTCTTCTCCCTTCACAGCCACATGCAGAGATCAACTGGGAATACCTACCAGCAACACTCCTATCAAGCATCTCCAAATCACTCTCTTTGCATGTCTGCCTGCAGTAGCTATCATCAAATATTCAGCTGCTTTCTCTCTCTTCCAATCACAAACTGACAACATTAGCAACAATGATACCCCTTTTATACTAGCAAAGAGGCAATACAGGGAAGAAATGATCCACGTGGGAAGAAGGGGGAATATATTATTTACATTGATTTCAATGCAATGAAAAAAGTGGGGAAAATGCAGTAAAGTGGCACATTTCTCTAAAATTTTCTCACGTGTATGTTTGTCTTTTGAGACAAAGAATTTTGCCCATCCATAATGATCAACTGAGTCACAGTCATGATCACAGCTATTCAGATATTGTAGGGTGTTTTCCTTGAAGTGGATGCAAAGCATGTCCGCATACAAAAGATGAACTTTAATAATCAAAGAAGCAATAAACAATAAGAAATTAGATACTTCTTTAATTGCAGGAGTCAGATCTATTGCCTAACCTGCCTTTGTATCAAAAATTGATGGGATAATCCCTTCATGGCCAGAAGAAGGATACTGGAACATTGTGTTTATATCATCACTATTACTAATTCTCCAAAGGATAAAAATACATTGGTGGCCAGGCATTTTTAGAGATCTTGAGAGAACCCTGTACTTACAGCAACCATTATAGATGGGAATAAACTGGACATAGGAGATGGAGACGATGTCCAACTTAGTCCAGAAAGCGAACCTCTGGAATTTTGTATTGACCACTGAAAGTCTCAATTGACTCTATAAAGAGCTGAAGTTCTGTGAAGACCTTTTTCTTTTGCTCTTTTATCGGTGTCTTTTTCATCTACTTTCAAGCTTATCATAGCTTAGATTTTTTTAGGTTTAGTGGAGTTTAGTATTTTTTTTAGTATAGAAGTTTTCATTTAGTTTCATTAAAGGGATACTAATGTTTCATAATAAAAGCAGCTCTAATTAATCATCATAGTGTTTGGGCCATGGAGAGTGTTATTTCAATTCTGTCACAGTTGTAGTTCAAGAGTAATTCAATGATAAAGTGTCACCCTCCCACCCCTTTTACTGATGTAACACACTGCTCAGCCAGATCAGAAGGGAGGTGCCCAGGTAGACTGCAGAGAGGGACAATCTTCAATTAAGATAAGGGAAAAACCTGAAAATCTTGTCAAGGGGGGCAGGGATTTCATTGTTCTCATAGGAAGAAGATTGTCCCCTGCTGTTATCTGTCTGGTCTATGGACTGCATTCCACATCTGAGAAGAGATGTCTTACACTAGGTAAAAGGGGCGGGAGGGGAAACTTTGCTTGTGAATATCTCTCGAACCATAAAGGTTTGAGAGATAAGACTTATATCGCTCTTCATGTTTTTTTTAATGCCTACAATATAAAATAAAGTTAAAACGAAGTATTACTATCCTTTAATGTAGATTTTTTTTTGTAGTTTGGGGTAGCTGTATTAGATAATTTACTTTGGGGTGGCTGTAGTAGATGGAATTTAGAATCAGGAGGTACTTTATATATTCTTTATACTGGGATTTTTTTCTTATATTATGTCTTTTTCAGTGCTCCACATATAATATGCGTTTGATCCTCCACAAATAATATCCCCTCACTTAGATTGCCAAAGGAGAATTTTTATCCATCTACAATGACTTACAAGACTCCCATTACCATTTACACAAGAAAGACATGGATTTGTTTATATCCATAAATTATGGCTTTGTGCAAATGAATTTGAAGATTGGTTTAGTTGATACAATGCAACCTTCCTCCATTCTAGTACAGCATAAGAAGAGTCAGCTTTATCAAATTAAGTTCAAGTTTCACACGATAGCAAGATTTGTGAGGCTGAATTCTGATGGAATCATTGTGGGTTCTATTATAAGAATGATATACATATGGTGATCTGAGGAATGATTACATTGAAGCCTGTATCTCACAACATAGTAAGTTTACATTGTCACTTTTTGATTGGATTAGATTGGATTAAGTATCATCTTTGAATCTGATTGCATTTATTTAGGATTGCCTGCTTGAGCACCCCTACTTTCTTACCCAATAAATAGGATAACATTTCAGCATTAAAGAAATGCCCTCATTGAAGAATGAGTTTACCCACAAAATTTGCGTTGGGCTTGTTACTATGAGCACTTGTACAGTCTGGTCTATGCACAGTTGAAGCCCTTCATCATTAAGCACTTTTCATTGTTTGCTGTTACAACTGAGGATTTCATAGCACTAAATGCACTTTGCCTTATTAAGTATTATTACTATTGCTTACGTTTGATAATTGATGTATCCTGCTAAGCTGTTTTTTATTGTACAGACCCAAGTAAGAGTCTATACTGAATCTCTTGTATTTGCATTTTGTGTACACATTATCTAATGCTCCTAGAATGGGTATTGTTTTAAATTGTATGTAAGAATGTGAGTTGTATGTATGTATTACAATAAACTAATATTGTATTCAGTAATACTGGTCTGAGCTTCAAATAGAGTTTTCTCCATTTTTGGGGATTTTTTGGGGGTTGTTTAGTACTTTGCTTTGACCCTGAGTGCACCCTTCCAATATGTATGTGTATAAAGTTGCCCTTACATGTGGGGTAGCAAGTTACTAAGTTATACTCTCACGGACCTGAACATGCACTGCTATCCCAGCCTTGTTTCACTGCTCAGTGGTAGTTACTGACCCCAACATGCACTGCCCTACTTTGAGACCTCTCTAGTGTTATTTGAGATGTTACTTTCATTTGTGATAGCATTAGTGATGCCACTGATGAGGTCATTTGTGATGTTCTGTCGGATGGAAAAACATAACCTGTATTTTCCAGCTTTTGTGCATATGAGTGAAAGCTTAATTGTGGCTTTAATGAAAGTTTTACTGTCATTGAATATGAAAGTTATAAACTGCAATGGAATGGAATCCAGACGTATTTTAATAACACCACAGATTTAAAGGGATAGTAATGTCTGCTATAAAGTAGATCTCTGAGTCTTCTCTGTTGTAAAACTAACACATTGAGCTATGTTGGCCGCATCACTGTTACTCCGATTGTGGTCTGGATGGAGAGCAGAGAGGGACAAACTTCAGTAAGCAAAGAAAATCATCAAGAGGGCAGGGTTTTCCTTATACATTCTGAATGAAGATTGTCCCTTGCTGCATCCGTCCGGTCCCACGACTGGATTCCAGATCTAAGGGGGAGTGGGCAGAAGAGGTGGGATGGGGATCTTTTTACATGTAATGTCTTTGGATCTACATTAAAGTAAGTGAATAAACATAGTGCAATGTGTTAGTTTTACAACAGAGAAGACTCTGAGAGCTATTTATGACAGACATTACTATCCTTTGGCCCTTAATTACCATTATCCATGCACCTCTGGCCCTTAATTACCATTATCCATGCCAAACTGCCCCCCTCCCCCCAATTAGTGGGATATCCTATGGGTCATCATGGGTATTAAGTGTGGTTTAGCAGGTGTATATAACAGGTTGCTTTGCAGTGTTCAGGGTCCCTGGTAAGAGAAAGTGAATGTGCTCCTAAGAAGAAGTTTCTTGTGAGGAAACTCAGGGCCCCCTAGTGAATACCCAATATTTCAATTGGACTTTTAGCCGCTTGAAAGATATTGAAGTCTCCAAACTCACTGTGTGTTGCAGAACTTTCTAGTTTTCAGTCTGTTAAATCCCAGTTTTAAATTAATGGGAAACTTTATCTCAACCTTGTGGTAAGTTGATTTTTCCCCAGAATTACTCCAGTTCTTCTCAGTTCACCACCCTCTGGCTTTCTACCCACCTGGCGCTGAGTGCACAGAGTAGACCAGAAGTTGTTGGCCATTACAGAATAAAGCATCAAATTGTTGGGAACCCCCTGGCACCTGTTTGTGATGACCATGCACACATATATCCAGCAGAATCCATGCCATGAATATTCTACTGAACCAGAGAAGGATGTACACCCCTGGCATAGGGATCCATCACAACTCATAGACCCTCAAGATGATGAGTTTCATGGCCCAGCTATTGGCAATGGTATTACCCATATAATGCTACCAGCTTGTATGCAGTAATGTACACAGTACGCAACAACCTAGAGTGCAAATTTTGAAGGGAGCCTCAGCTATGCAGGCCACACCTACATTCAGAATAATGGGTGTGGCCAGTGGAATCTCAGTGACCCTACACCATTTTAAGCACCACTTTACTGGCTATTACTTAAACCCATGGATGTTAGAGAGGTCTTTAACGCATTGAAAAACGATGTGTTGGAGATCTCTCTAGCAACCAAGGGGTTAAAAACGCTTTGTTTGTGCTAGTGTGTTATAGGCTATGGGAATTTTATGTGACAGGATGCAGGAGACTGGATTAGAGGTGGTGTTATGTGAGTAGCGGGGTCGTGGCCATGGGAGGAGCTAATGGCACGTAGGGGTCCTTGATTAGGGGAGCCTGAGATGGAAATCGGGGTGACTATATTATCTGCCAGTGCGGCTCTGCTTACGTTAGCCTCAAGCATTAGTGGCTGAACTTCAGGTTTATGCACTAGAGCATGTGGTTATTGTAGTGACATGCAGACATGCTCCTTAAGACCCTTATGCCTTCCCATAGCAACTGGGAGAGAATAGGGTAAAGTTACACCATTTCCTCTGTGCCTTATTAAATACCACTAACCCTCTGAATTCCAGAGGGGTGTCCAATGTATTGCTTTGAAATGTGTTGGACACTGGGTTGCAAAGATTTAAACAAGTTACAGAATAAAATAATGCCCAGAAATGTCCATAGACTGCTTAGTAAATTGGCATTAGGCAGGCGTAGGTCTAGGAAAATTGTTTCCAGCTCCTGTTTTTGCATTGAACCACCTTCCCTGTAGTGGTTGGCGCCTGAGGCACAGGGAAATAAAGGCTGGTGTATTAAGAAGAACTGGGGGGGGGAGATTCACTAAGGCGTGATAAAGAGGTGATAAAGTGGAGATAACTTCTCCAGTGATATCACTTCTCCAATTCCTATGTTATTCTATGGAGCCTATGACCTAGGATTTTGTCAACTTTGGAGATCTTAGTACATAGGCTCCATAGAATAACATAGGAACTGGAGAAGTTATATCACTGGAGATGTCATCTCCACTTTATCACCTCTTTATCACCACTTAGTGAATCCCCCCTGGAGTCATTCTGTCACAAACCATCTACCTCACAGGGGAGAAATAAGTATTCCCTATGTTAAATAGGACTTTTGATGCCTTGAATGCTAGTCAGGTCTCCAGAACATTGTGTTGCGATGAGTTGACAACCTCTCAAGCATTTAAAAGTTAAATCAATGGTATTTGTAAGAATTGTTATTTGCCCCCTATGGTGTAATTGGCTTACTCCAGAATTACTCTTTTCCTTCTTATAACATCAGTAAGTGATTTCACTAAGGTCGTAAGGAGCTGACAAAAGAACTGAACCAGGTTTTTTCCTGCTTCACAGACAATGAGGCTGATGTACTAAGCAAAGTTCTGCTCCTGGAGAAGAACAACAGTAAAAATGTGCCACCCATAGTGACGACGATGCGGTTGTTGGCACAGTAATGGCCTTACTGGAGAGCACTGTTCTTTCTAAAAGAGAGAATAGAACTTCTTCTTGCACTGATGGGATTCGGGATGCAGGGAGACCTAGACAGGTGGTGTTGGTGGTAGGGGATTCCATAAATAGAAAGACAGATATGGTAATCTGTCACCACGATTGCTAAAATCAGACAAATTCCTGTCTTCAATGTGTTCGGGTTCGGCATGTAGTAGATTGGGTTAAAAGATTGTTGAGAGGGGCTGATGCTCAACTATAAACGAGCCCACAATACAAATTTGCAGGCTGTCTAGGAGTGGTGTCATACCAGGGTGCAGTCTCTTTTTGCCCACTAGTGCCTTTCACAGAGAGAAAATATCCTAAAGCATATCATACTGATTCTACTAAGACAGCAGTCCAGCCACAAAATGCCAGTCAATTACTCTCTGAACAAGAGATGCAGTCAACCCCAGATGTATGTTTTGGCCTTGCAGGGCCTCATCAGTGAGGTACAGCTGATCTCTCTAGGCACTGTGAGCAAGGGGTCCAGTGCTGGATTCTACTATTACCCTTGGGTTGACTAATCCCAAGGATAATTTCCAAAAGTAAATTAGGAGACAGAGATGTTCAACCAGGAACAAGAGCACAATACGAATTTGCAGACTCTCTAGGAGTGGTGTCCTCCCAGGGTGCAGTCTCTTTTAGCCCATTAATGCCTTTCACAGAGCGGAAATATCCTAAAGCAATTCATGCTGGTCCTGCCAAAACAGCAGTCCAACCACAAAATGCCAGGCAATTCATCTCTGTTCTAACCATGGGGGAGTATGAAGTTAAATGCATGGCTTGATGTATGCAGATGAGGTTTGGGTTTCTTGAGCACTGTGTTGTCTTTTCCCTTGAGGCAATCTTTAAAGATGTATTGTACGTTAGTGAAAGGGAGATGCTGTGCTAGGGGACATGATGGTTTAGAGTTAGACAAGACTAAATTAGGAAAGGGGGAGGGTGAAACAGCACAATATGGGATAGCAAGTGTAGAAAAGGAACTGGAATTAGATAATTGTATGGCAGTGGAGAGAGGGAAGGGCTAATTCATCTAATATACCTAATGTAACATCCTAATAAAAAGTAAATACATATTTCAAAGAATGCACATCTTCAGAATGGCACAGACACGAACTGTATGTCTGCAAATGTTTGTAGTCTGGCTGGTAAGATGAGGGGCTGGAACCGATTGCAAATAATGAACAGTATGATCTTCTAGGTATTACAGAAACCTGGTTGAATGAATGATACACACGACTGGACAGTAAATCTAGTGAGATATTCACTTTTAAAGGGATAGTAATACTTAGTTTTATCTTTATTTTATTTTGTAGGCATTAAAACAGCATGAAGAACAATATAAGTCTTATCTCTCAAACCTTTGGTTTGAGAGATATTCACAAGCTTCCCCCTCCCGCCCCTTTTACCTAATGTAAGCCATCTCTTTTCAGATGTGGAATCCAGTCCAAGACCAGACAGACAGACCAGATAACAGCAGGGAACAATCTTCTTCCTATGGGAACAATGAAAGCCCTGCCCCCCTTGACAAGTTTTTCAGGTTTTTCCCTTATCTTAATTGAAGATTGTCCCTCTCTGCAGTCTACCTGGGCACCTCCCTTCTGATCTGGCTGAACAGTGTGACATCAGTAAAAGGGGCGGGAGGGGGATACTTTATCATTGAATTACTCTTGAACTACAACTCTGACAGAATTGATATAACACTCTCCAAAGTCCAAATACTATGAAGATTAATTAGAACTGCTTTTATTATGAAACATAACTATCCCTTTAACCGGGAAATGTAAGAGGTGGAGGCGTATGTAAAGCAAGATTTAAAACCCTAACATAATATAAGATATTAATGAAAGGTCCAGTGAGAATGTAGGTGACATACACATTGTGGACATACATAATTTTAAAGTTTTTCCGGTTTTTCCTTATGATCACTGAAGATTGTCCCTCTCTGTGATCTATCCAGACAGTCTTGCTGCTCTGAGGTGAGCAGTGTTACATCAGTAAAAGGGATGGAAGGGGGATACTTTATTATTCAATTACTCTCCATGGCCCAATACTATGAAGAATAATCAGAGCTGCTTTTATTTTGAAACATTACTAACCCTTTCAATAACAGCAACACAGTAATACTAAATATTTATGTATTCACTCTCATCAGGCATTGTGCTCTGTGATTGGAGGAAACTAATCTAGTACCATTATTCAAAAAGCAGGCAAGGTCTAAACCAGGCCTGTGTGTCTGACTTCTGTGATGGGTAACATATCGGAAGGATTACCAGCTTATAGTATTCAGGAATACACAATGACCCAGCAACATTATTAGTTGGAGTTAGCATGGTTTTATGAATCATAGACGCCATCAAACTAATTTCTTGCATTCAGTGAAAGGGTATCTTAGACATTGGTATTGCTGTCAATGTAGTGTACTTGAATTTTGCAAAAGCTTTTGATGCTGTGCCCAATACCAGATTTCTATATAAATGAACATTCTTTGGCTTGGGAGATAAAATCTATGCATGGATGGAGAACTGGTTAAATGATAGAAGAGAGTTGTTCTAAATTGAACATTATCAAGTTTGTCTAAAAGTTGTAAGTTAAGTGCCTCAGGGTGCAGTTCTGGGTCCAGTGCTTTTCTAATTTGTTTATTAAAGATCTTGAAGTGATTTTTGAAAATGGTGTTTCAATCTTTGCTGACACTAAATTGAGTAAGGAAATACATATGAGATGTTTTTTCTCTGCATAACAATTTGGATAAAAATGAATGAGCAGGAAAATGGCTGATCAGATTTCACATAGATAAATGTAAGGTTACGCATTTGGGTTGTGGAAACAAACATGGAACATATAAACTAAATCTATTTAGAAAATGTTCTACCAAGAAGAATACATTGAGATTTCTTTCATTTTCAAGTATCGTAAAATCTTGGGTATAATATGCAAACATTTTGCCACTCTTCACCTTATGTGAAGTTGGGAGTGCATATTATACACAAGAACATTTAAAAAATATATATATATTTTTTTATTATTATTATGCCACAGCAATCCACTCTAAAAAAAAAAGATGGCTGCCAGATTCCTTCGCTCCGCCCCCCAGAGCAATCTGCTCCCAGCAGATTCCCTTACTTGCACTGAAGTCTCAAGAGAGATCTAAGCACTGGATCTACAGTGTTGCCCTGCGAGGACCTTGAGGTCCTCACGATGCATTACCAATGGCTTACATTGAAAGGTCCTGACAGAGCATTGATGGAAGAAGAAATCACCGAGGAATATGACGGGGTTGAGACTTCTGTGCAAGTACGGGAATCTGCTGAGAGCATGTTGCGTTGGGGGGAGGGAGGTAAAGGATCTGGCAGCCCTCTTTTTTTTTAGAGAAAGAAGAAAACAAGGGAGTGTATTATACATAGAGGGAGCATATTATACATAGGCACTCTTGTTTTCACCTAAAATCTTGGGTATAATATACACCTGCGTATTATACCCAGGTGCATATTATACCTGAGATTTTACGGTATGCCCTGGTGAGTTTTCAGTAATGAGTTACATATTTATACAAATAAAGAATGTACACACATAAACATACCTATATACAAAATCCATTTGGATTGAAAGTGTGTGCCACAATCTATTATTGCATGTTATTTGTATATCCTTTTTAAGATAGTTGAGCACCACCCAGTTTTCAGAGATTATTATATTAAATATAGTGGTAATAAGCGGAATCTAGGGTTTTTATTGTAATATTTTGTAATTTTTATTTCTATTGCTGAATTGTTGCTGGATTGTTTCTAGTAGGAATTGAGTTACATTTTTTGGCTGATTATTTAAGATACTCCAAAACTAATATGGATAGTGAGGAAACCACTTGTATCTCAGACCTGGTTATTACAGAGGCTGGACACACCCTGTTTATTGATGGAATTGATTTTGCATTGGGCCCAGACAAGCCTTTGGATATATACAATGATTTGTTGAAATTAAAAAAGAAAGAAATTGATTATTACCTTCATGGTGTAACATTAACACATTATTATAGAGAAAAATTAATTCCTAGGGGCTTTAGAATTAAAAATCAACCCACCATAGGCAGGGGTGACAAGGACTTCTGCACCAGGTGGTGTGAAATCTTGGATAAATGTTCCTCAGAATTACTTTTATTAGTGGTTGAACAATCGGCCAAAGAGATAGATAAGGTTAAACATGAGATTAAGTCACTTGAGATTAAACATAAGGACATTTTTAATCCTGAGAAATGCAAGGATTTAATTGATAAGCTTGAGCTTGGTTTGAGAAAATATAAAGATGATTTGGCATCGATAAAGAAAGATAAACTTAAGCAAGTTCAGGCGGATCATAAAGATCTTAAAGTATATCCTTGGCTTCTTGGATTAACTGAAAGGAGACTACCGTATATTAGAAGAAATAAGGGTAGATATACCAGAAGTGGAGTTGAGTCCCTTACTGATTCTGATTCTACATCTAGATCAGGGGCTGATGACACAGCAGAGGCTCGTTTTTTAGATCCTACGGGCAGGAGACAAAAACACAAAAATCAGAAACCAAAAGAAAAAGAAAAATCCGACGGGGAGGGAGAAAACACCACCACAAGCCAGATGACATTACGCCAGCGAGCCAAATAGCTATTTATAACTTATCACATAGGGAATTAACACCTATTGAAAAGATGGTTCTGAGTAAGGGGTTAAGTTATGTTCCCACATGTAAACAGGATCAATTTAAATGGGAAGTGGACCTATATAAAATCTATAGGCAGCTCAAATTAAAAGATTTTTTTCATCCTGAGATTGATATAGGGAGATAAAAACACAATTTAAACAAAAAAACACCTTTGATCCGGTAACAAATAATCCTCACATCACTACCTTTATGAATTTGGTTACTATGGAGACTCGCCAAGTAATAAATAATCATCGTACCAGTTATCATAATCTTACGAAAGCAGAACATATGGCGATTAAAAATTTAGCTAACAATGATAGAATTATAATAAAACCTGCTGATAAAGGTGGGGGTATTGTTGTGATGGATTACGGTGATTACCGATCTGAGGTGCTTTCTCAATTATCTGTTAATACCAATTATAAACAACTTCCACGTGATCCCACTGCAGGATATAAAAGTGAAATAGATGCTGTCATACAATTAGGATTAAATAACAGATGGATTACTCAGGATTGTAAAAACTTTTTGACACAACAACATCCCTGTGTACCTATATTGTATTGTATTCCAAAGATCCACAAAAATCCTAATCATCCTCCAGGTAGACCAATAATATCTGCAAGAGGGTCGTTGTGTCAACCTTTGTCACAATTTGTTGATTATTTTTTGCAAGGTTATGTGGCTAATTTCAATAGCTACATCAAAGACTCCACGGATTTCATTAATCTACTACCTGAGACAATTGATGATAATACAATATTTGTTACATTGGATGTAAGTAGCTTATATACCAACATACCTCATGACATTGGCAAGGAAGCCATTGCTAAAGTGATTAGTGGGGACGATGCATACGAGGGTCCCCCGTTGGAATACCTGCTGCTCCTTGTTGATATTATACTTAAAAAGAATTATTTCAAATTTGAGGACAGATTTTACCTGCAATTACAAGGGACTGCAATGGGTTCCAACATGGCACCCTCGTATGCATCTATTTTTATGGAATACTACGAGCAGTTATTCATATTTTCGTTTTCAACATTTTCTCAATATATAATCTTTTTTAAAAGATTTATTGATGACATCTTTTTGTTATGGAGTGGTGGTTTGGATGGATTGAGGGAGTTTGTGGACTACCTCAATGCCATCGAGTCCACTATTAGATTTACTCTAACTTTTGATAGTGATGTCATTCATTTTCTAGATATGTCAGTTTATAGATATCAGGGACGGATTTATACTAAGATTTATCAGAAGGATGCTGACAGGAATACATTGCTCCATGCCACCAGTCACCATCCCATACCCCTTAAAAGGGGTCTCCCTTTTTCACAAATGCTTAGAGTGGTACGTACCACATCTGATAAAGCAGAATGTAATAAAGCCCTAATTAACATGAAAAATAGGTTTATACAGAGGGGTTATGATGTGGAAGAGGTTGATAGTGATTATAATAGAGCTCTTGGTTTGGATAGACAAGAATGCTCAAACCTAGAACTATTGAGAACAGGGATAGGAGGTTTTGTATTCAGACCCAATACACCACGGAGTCAAATGCGATTAAAAAGGTTATACAAAAACACTGGCACATACTGAGCGGGGATACCAAACTTGGGCATCTGTTTAAATTGCCACCACTATTTTGTTTTAGGAGGGGGCGTAATTTAGGTGATATATTAAATAGAGGGGATCCTGTCAGTAAATACGCTACTTCTGGTAGTACTTCACAATGGTTGACACGACCTAAAGGAGTATATAAGTGTAAGGGGTGCTCCAACTGTGGGTATTTACTCACTGGTAAGGAATACTTGCATCCTCGTACTAATAAGATGATCACCATTCAAGATTTTATGAATTGTGAAAGTAGATATGTGATCTACATGATTAAATGCCCATGTAATTTAATTTACATTGGAAAAACTACTACGATGCTCAAGGAAAGAATGAATAATCATCGCTCAGCGATCAAAAAAGCTTTGGATGGCCAAATGGAAGCCAAGGACTATAAATGCCAACCTGTGGCACGACATTTTGAACTTTGCAAACATAGTATCACAGATTTTCGGTTTATGCCAATTATGATGATACATAAGCCCAAACGTGGCGGTGACAGACATCGGATACTATTACAGCAAGAGACCCGATTAATATTCGATTTTGGGACCTTGGCTCCTGGAGGTCTGAATTATGAGATCTCATATTCCTGTTATCTATAATTGGTTATGGAATTTACCTGCACAGCAACATATGGGCACTCCTTGTGAATAATTCACAGGAATGGGCCCTGATAGGCTGTGGATTACGATGTGGCATGGAGCTGAAGGATATTCTGGAGTCGTGGAGTATCTGACACTTGTGGTCGCTAAGTGTATGGCACTCTTTGTGAATGGTTCACAGGAATGGGCCTTAAGGCGACCAGGTGTATATTGGAGTAAACTCTTTGGCGTAATTATGGAGCATCTCCTTGTTCACAGAGTTGAAGAAGAATACCTCAACATTAATGGATTCGAAGGTTTCCCCTTTATTGCAGATATGGAGTGGTCTGATGATGAACATAAATACACTAGAATATTATTATTGTTTACATGGGTATAGGAAGTAATAGGAGTGGATTTATTTCGGAATTACAATAGATCTTGACACTGAAAATATGTCACTGGTATACATTGTGGTTAAGTAAACGTTACTCCCTGTTACAATGTATTTTATGTTGTAATGTATGCTGCGTGTCATGTATTAATGCAGCGATATCTCTGAGATCGAGCAATTTAGTTTTGTCTTGTGTGTCCTTTATGTAATATCTACTATCCAAGTGGCGCTTGCTAACAGCCGGCGGCGCCGCTGTTTGATTATGATATTGTGATCCGTTGCTTAGTTACGGATCGTGATGACGTTGCCGCAGCGTGAAGCGTCGGTCAACGCATGGTGGTTGGCGTGTAGTTGGCGTTGGACCTACACGATGCGGCAAGAAGGTATTTAAGGTGTTTTAAAGGTATGTTAAACTCATTTGCCCTGATGAAGGTCCACTTGGGGGACCGAAAACGTTCGGCTAGAGATGTTCTAGCAACTGTGTTGTTTTTATTATGAATCATCATTAAATTATCATGAGGATTAACGGATGAGTGCTGTTCCTTGCTACAACCAGGGTCACCCCAGGCTGAGTACACTTATATATTTATTATTATGGGACGTGCACCATCATATATAATTTGCCATTTGGATTGAAAGTGTGTGCCACAATCTATTATTGCATGTTATTTATATACAAAAGTGTTATACATTTTTAAATGTGGAATTACTTGTTAGAGAAAGATTTATGAGTACTGGCACACAATAGACTGCAAGAGCCAATAGGGCACTACCCTGTATAAAAGGGATATAAGGATGGGAATATAACTGTATCTCTATATAAATCCTTGGTAAGGCCTCATCTGGAGTTTACAGTATAGTTTTGAGCACCACTTCTTAAAAAATACATTACTGAATTGGTAATAGTACGGATATGTGCAAGGGATTGAGGTATCTGAGTTATGAAAACAGACTAGTCCAACTGTGTTTGATTACGTTAGAGAAGAGACATCTAAGGGGGTGATATGATCATTTACAATATACAAGGTCAATACAAACTCTCCAAGGAACCGTTTATTCAAATTGTACAAAAAACAAGGTCATCTACTAAGACTAGATGACAGTTATGAAGGGAGACTAGTAATTTGGGTTTGTTTATCTAAGGCGGCATAGTATTGCCATTTACAAATATATTCAAGGCGATTACAAATAACTCTCTAGGGAGCTATTTACCTAAAGAGTTAGAAAACAGCAACAAGGTTAAACATTATAAACACCAACAAAAAAGGCAAGGCTTTTTTATAATAAGGGCAGAAAGGATCTGCAATTCTTTGCCGCAGGAAACTGTGTTTACAGATACTACAGCTATTTTGTACAAAAGTATTGGATACCTTTATAGCTCAGAACAATATTGAGAATTATGACAGCTGGTTTCAGTGCAGATAGGAATTTAACATACGACTGCTTTTGGAGTTAGGAAGGATTTTTTTTTTTTACCCAAAGTTGGGTTTAATTAGAAAAGGATTCAATATATATATATATATTTATTTATTTTTTTTTTTTTTTTACTTCATTCCCCTTGGTCAACATGAGGCTGAACTTGATGGACACATCAACTGTGTTACTAAATTCCCATTGATTTGTGTGAGTTTTAACCCTTTGCATGCCAGAGGGGTACGCAATACAAAGCAATGTGTTACGTACACATCTGGCACTCAAAGGGTTAACCCATTGACTAGGGTGGTCACCAACACATTGCTTTTCTAAATTGTTTGTCCCCTATGGTGCACTTGGTTTCTTTGTACATCAGCCTCACTAAGAAAGATGTCAGGAAAATAAATTGAACCAATTGCACCATTGTGGACAAATGAAAATTTCTCAACATTTCCATTGATTTAAGTGGGACTTTTAACCCCCTGGGATGCTAAATGAGGCCTCCAATACATTCACAGGGTTAACCCTTTGAGTGCCAGAGGTACGTGAAGCATTGCAAAGCAGTGTGTTGCGTACTCCTCTGGCGCTCAAAGGGTTAAAGGTCCCGTTTAAATCCTAGTGAATTTTTATTTGTCCTCCTAGTTTCTGATGAAATACACCAGATTCTGGGCTGGATTCAAATGCAGGAGATAAATGTTACCTCCCATTTTATCAAATATTTTCCTATTGAAGTCTATGGGGAAACCTGGAGATAAAAGCAGAGATAAAATTAGCACCTGCATTTGAATCTAGCCCTCTGTGTCTTGACTTCAGTGTCAATTAACCAACTGCTCTACTCTTTCTGCTAGCTCCAATGAACTATTCCATTCAATTTACAATTACAACTCACAACATATCTAGCACAGTGGGCCCCTACTTTGGCAGCTGGAAGTAATGTTTCACAAAAACAGCAAGTCCAATTAATCTTCATTGTATTTGGGCCATGGAGAGTGTTATTTCAATACTGTCAGAGTTGTAGTACAAGAGTAATTGAATGATAAAGTATCCCCCTCCCACCCCTTTTACCTAGTGTAACACTGCTCACCTCAGATGTGGAATCTGGTCTTGGGACCAGACAGATCACAGCAAGGGACAATCTTCTTACTGTGAGTGTAAGGAAAACCCTGTACCCCTTTAACAGGTTTTTCCTTATGATCACTGAAGATTGTCCCTCTCTGCGATCCATCTGGTCAGTCTTGCTGCTCTGAGGTGAGCAGTGTTACATCAGTAAAAGGGGAGGGAGGGGGATACTTTATCATTCAATTACTCTTGAACTACAACTCTGACAGTATTGAAATAACACTCTCCATGGCCCAAATACTATGAAGATTATTTGGAGCTGCTTTTATTATGAAACATTACTAACCCTTTAAGGACCCATGATATTTTATGACCGTCATAGGAAAACTTCCATTAAGCACCCATGACAGTCCTGGCACATTGTGTAATTTAGGGGTCTCCATGCGGCTGCACGCCGTTCAAGGGCTCCTGAATACATTGGGCAAAAAAAAAAAATAAATGCCCTGTGGTCCTGAACTGCTGGGGTTAAAGAAGTCCAGTTGAGTAGCAAACCAACTACACCTTAAGGAACAAATAAACATTCCCAAATTATTTAACCCCTTAAGGACCATTGACATGCCAGGACCATAAAGGCAGTCCTGGCACTTAAGGACCAGTGACGGTCCTGGCACGGCTTGGCGTTCAGGGCTCCCGGCGCAGCTGCACGCCTCTCCGGAAGCCCTGAACCGGAACTTAAAAAAAAAAAAAAAAAAAGCCCTGTGGTCCTCAAGTGCCAGCCACGCTTGCGCGCGCTGGTCCTTAATGGGTTAAATGAAGGCATTACTTCGCAATGTGTTGGAGACCTTTCTACCATTCAAGGGGTTAAAAGTTCCATTTAAATCACATGGGAATTTGTATTTTCTCCTATGGTATAGTGTATATAGTTCTTAACCCTTTGAATGCCAGTGAGGTTTGCAACGCATTTCTTCGGAATGCACAGGTCACACCTATGGCACTCAAAGGGTTAAACATTGCAGTGATCGCTGACCTTCCCCCTCAGTTCACAAGGTAGACAACGGGTAACACTCCAGCTGCTGGAGACTTCAATTCCCATCACCCCAACCAGCCAGTGGCTGTAGTCCCCAACAGCAAGGTTGCTAAAGGTTGCCTGGTCTAATGTAAATGATTACAGACCCTTTCACCTCTACAGCCTAAGGATGTTTCCCTGTAGAACACAATGCACATTATTTTGCGTGTGTGTCTGTGTGCCCAATCTATACTGCAGTTCTCCTAGCCACCATGTCTGACAGGTTGTAACATTTTAAGACTTGTTAATGCTACTGTAGTGAATGCTCCTTGTATTACTATCCAGCCTGCGAGTCCTTCGCATCCCATGTGACGATGAATAGTCCATTTGTACTGGAATGAAAGCCTATCCAATTAAACGTAAGGTACTGCCAATTAGTCTCTGGAGCCATCATCCACACCAGATTAATTATGGGTGAAATATTTATCGACTTCAACTATGCGAGACTGCCAGTTTTATCCCGAGCATAGAAATTGTACTATAAAAAAATAAAACATTAATGAGGTGGAACGATTTAAGCCAAAAAACAATTAAAAAGGCACCAGTTAGCAGACTTCAAACCCTAGATAGAACTGTTCTTCTACTGAGGCTTTCTTGTCTCAGGTGATAAACTTAAATATACCTAACGTTTCTCTTGGGGCCATTGGCAGAATTTGATAGCTTAACCACAGAGCAATGAAACCCACAAGTTTGCAGTTTAATTTTCCACTTGCTCACAGTATTGGTGACCCTATGAACTTATGTTTCCATAAACTTCCTCCTTACTTTCTTCGCCCAAAGTTTTCTGTGTCTACGTACATTTCACCGACACTTTTTCAGCAAAAGTTCAATGTAGGATAAGAGACAAAAGATGTCGGTGATGTGCGTGAAAAAGTTGCACACAAATGATGGTATGAGACGTCCCTTAAAGGGATAGTAATGTTTCATAATAAAAGCAGCTCTAATTAATCATCATAGTATTTGGACTTTGGAGAGTGTTATTTCAGTTCTGTCAGAGGTGTAGTTCAAGAGTAATTCAATGACAAAGTATCCCCCTCCCTCCCCTTTTACTGATGTAACACTGCTCAGCCAGATCAGAAGGGAGGTGCCCAGGTAGACTGCAGAGAGGGACACTCTTCAATTAAGATAAGGGAAAAACCTGAAAAACTTGTCAAGGGGGGCAGGGCTTTCATTGTTCTCATAGGAAGAAGATTGTCCCCTGCTGTTATCTGTCTGGTCTATGGACTGCATTCCACATCTGAGAAGAGATGGCTTACACTAGATAAAAGGGGCGGCAGGGGAAACTTTGCTTGTGAATATCTCTCAAACCATAAAGGTTTGAGAGATAAGACATATCATTCTTCATTCTCCCTTTAAAAGAATGGTCTTATCAGGCAACTCAATTCTGAAATAGACCCTAGTTGGACACATATTGACACTTGGCAGAAAAAAAGATCACCTTATTTTTTATAGAAAGTACTATGAAAGCAGAACTAGCACCTTCTATTAACCCCCCCACACACACACACACACATCTTACTATGGTCAGAAAATCCCAATGGCCCCTATGACATTTTCTTTTGTTCCTAGCTTCAAGACACAGTATCTTGAATCAGTCCTAGATGTCATGTCCATGGAGGGGAGACATGACAGCTGCTAGGAGGCTTTAGCCAAACTTCAGCATTTTATTTAGTACAACAGTTTTTGATTATATAGGTTATGTATAGGTTATGCTAATTTAAGGATCTCCAGCACTTCCTGTCTTATCCCTACATTACCTCCCTATTCACTGATACTGCTCAGCAATGCATTGCCCACCTCCCCTAGCACTGACTTCCTATCTTATCACTACATTACCTCCCCCACACACTGACACTGCTGAGCAATGCATTGCCCACCTCCCCTAGCACTGACGTCCTGTCTTATCCCTACATTACCTCCCCCACACACTGACACTGCTCAGCAATGCATTGCCCACCTCTCCTAGCATTGACTTCCTATCTTATCACTACATTACCTCCCCACTCACTAACATTGCTCAGCAGCAATGCATTGCCCACCTCCCCTAGCACTGACTTCCTGTCTTATCCCTACATTACCTCCCCCACACACTGACACTGCTCAGCAATACATTGCCCACCTCCCCTAGCATTGACTTCCTATCTTATCACTACATTACCTCCCCACTCACAACCATTGCTCAGCAATGCATTGCCCACCTCCCCTTGCACTGACTTCCTATCTTATCACTACATTACCTCCCCACTCACTGACACTGCTCAGCAATACATTGCCCACCTCCCCTAGCATTGACTTCCTATCTTATCACTACATTACCTCCCCACTCACAAACATTGCTCAGCAATGCATTGCCCACCTCCCCTTGCACTGACTTCCTATCTTATCACTACATTACCTCCCCACTCACTAACACTGCTCAGCAATGCATTGCCCACCTCCCCTTGCACTGACTTCCTATCTTATCACTACATTACCTCCCCACTCACTGACACTGCTCAGCAATGCATTGCCCACCTCCCCTAGCACTGACTTCCTACCTTTTCACTACATTATCTCCCCACTCACTAACACTGCTCAGCAATGCATTGCCCACCTCCCCTACCATTGACTTCCTATCTTATCACTACATTACCTCCCCACTCACTAACACTGCTCATCAATGCATTGTCCACCTCCCCAGCACTGACTTCCTATCTTATCCCTACATTACCCCCCCACTCACTGACACTGCTCAGCAATGCATTGTCACCCCCCTAGCACTGACTTCCTGTCTTATCCCTACATTACCTCCTCCACTCACTGACACTGCTCAGCAATGCATTGCCCACCTCTCCTAGCACTGACTTCCTACCTTTTTACTACATTATCTCCCCAATCACTAACACTGCTCAGCAATGCATTGCCCACCTCCCCTAGCATTGACTTCCTACCTTATCCCTACATTACCTCCCCACTCACTAACACTGCTCATCAATGCATTGCCCACCTCTCCAGCACTGACTTCCTATCTTATCCCTACATTACCCCCCACTCGCTGACACTGCTCAGCAATGCATTACCCACCCCCCCTAGCACTGACTTCCTGTCTTATCCCTACATTACCTCCCCCACTCACTGACACTGCTCAGCAATACATTGCCACCCCCTAGCACTGACTTCCTGTCTTATCCCTACATTACCTCCTCCACTCACTGACACTGCTCAGCAATGCATTGCCCACCTCCCCTAGCACTGACTTCCTATCTTATCAGTACATTACCTCCTCCACTCAATGACACTGCTCAGCAATGCATTGCCCACCTCCCCTAGCACTAACTTCCTGTCTTATCCCTACATTACCTTCCTCACTCACTGACACTGCTCAGTAATGTATTATTCACCTATAGCACTGACTGCCTGTTATCCTTACATTACCTCCCATACTCACTCACACTGTTCAGCAATGCATTGCTCAGCTCAAGTGTTAATTGTCAGTGGGTGGGGGGAGGTAACTGCTGAAAAACTGATTGCCAACAAATACTTTATTTTATATACCACACACACTATTTAACCCCTTGGATCCTAGTAAGTTTCTGAACCTTTTCTATTCAAGATGGGGAGTGCCTGCATTGCATTTCTTAATTAGCATCATCTATAAATCTAAATAACTATAAAAATAGTTTTCTAAATACAAAATAACATAAAAGTGATTTTGAAATATATTTTAATATGATAGAGTCCCTCCAAAACAACGCTCTCTTTTCAAGTAATTAATTTCCAAACCTGAAAATTGTTGGTAATGCCTTTTTTTTTTTAAATGCATCATTTTGTCACAACATAAAGAAAAAATTGTGTGTTTCTTTTTCAGTAGTACAAAAGAGGCGATTATACCATAGTACTGTATAATGCCACCCAGACTCCCTGAAGCAAGCATACGTCCCTTTCATGTTCAGGGACGACCCAGGATGTAACCGCTACATTGTTACATTGCACTTCACTTTTTCCTTTTGTCTACAGGCAATGAACGTTGTCTGTGTTTTTTACCTGTTACAATACACAAATTAACATATTCTGCCAATGTAAATCCTGTAGACATTAAAGGGATAGTAATACTTCATTATTACTATCCCCCATGTTGTAGCCCTTAAAATTGTGAATTCAACTATACCAGCGGTATCTCTTAAAACTTTATGGTTTGAGAGATATCCCCTTTCAAAGTTCCCTCTTTTTGCCTTTCCCCTGACGTCAGCGTTCTAGCTGAGAGCAGGAGAATCCTCTCAGTGAGCAAGCGGCGGCTCTGCAGGAGTCCTGAGATCGCGTTATAGAAACAGAAATCCTTCACTAAAATGGTCTACATGTGCTTGGTTTGTGCTTGGTTTGCTCTTGGTTTGCAAGCACACGTGGAAGACCATTTTAGTTAAGGATTTCTGTTTCTATAACAAGATCTCAGCACTGCTGCAGGACCGGATTCCCCTTCTCTCAGCTAGAACGCTGATGTCAGGGGAAAGGCAAAAAGAGGGAACTTTGAAAGATACCAGAGATGCCGCTGGTATAGTTGAATTCAGAATTTTAAGGGCAACAACATGGGGGATAGTAATAATGAAGTATTACTATCCCTTTAAAAATATGAATAGAATGTGCTGTATCCCATGTCTCAAACTCAAACAGGGACACTTTGTGGAACGTTCCAATGAAGTATTTCATTCTATATAGCACTATTTCTGCTCTGCTGAAGAGCCGCCGGCCAGTCTAATGACGAGGATCTGCTTCTGTCTAATAGGGCGCTGACGTCTCTGAAAGGGGTGGGAGGGGGAACTATGGGACATAGCGCATTCTATTCATATTTTTAATGTACAAGATTAAAATGGATTAAGAGAACCATTACTATCCCTTTAAGTGTTTATTTTTTTACTAATCCAGAAGTACTTAACCACTTAAAGACAAGGGGTTTAGAAAATCACTAGATTCCAAGGGGTTAAATATTGTGTGTGTGTGTTCCTATGTTATTTAAGAGGTATATAAAATAAAGTATTTGTTGGCAATCAACCTTCGTGGGGTCTTGAAGCGAGCCAGCTCAGTAAGCAGAACCTACTTCCATAAGGGATGTATATTTTCTATCAATTTATTATTAAACTTTATTACAGTAAAAAATGTTCCTGTAGTCCATTGTTATTAACCCCCTGAAAGCTAGCTTGGTCTCCAGTGCCTTGAGTAGCAATGCATGGAGACTGACTTCTCCTTCATTAAAGGGATAGTAATGTTTCAAAATAAATGCAGCTCCAATTATTCTTTATAGTTTTTAGGCCATGTAAAGTGTTATTATCATTTTCTATGATGTGTAGTTCCAGAGTAATTGAATCATAAAGTGGCCCCCTCCCACCCCTTTACTTATGTGAAGCTGCACCGCAAGACCATTTGGATGGATCGCAGAGAGGGACAATCTTCTGTGAGCATAAGGAAAAACCTGCCCCCTCCTTCTCACAGTAAGAAGATGGTCTCTTTGTCACGGACTCAATAACCACAGGCGGACAAGTACTATAGGTAACGCACTCTTCTTTAGTATAGGCACGTACACAAAGAATGGCAACAACAATAACAATACAATATGGCACACGTAACGAAGGCTGGCTGCTGTGGAAGCACTGAGCTGAGCTCCTGAAGACAGGGTGGAGATAAGCTGTCTCAGGTCCGCACCAGAGGCTCACACAGGTACGCACCTGTACCGACAAGGATCAGAGAAAGCCTACAAAGCCACAGGTATGCACCTGGACAGACAAGGTAAAAAGAAGGCTACTACATGCAGGTACGCACCTGAACAGCCAAGGATCCAGAAAAGGCTATTGCGCTACAGGTCCGCACCTGAACGCCGCAGTAAATGAACAGGGACACGGAGACGTCTGCCGGGACCACCAGGAGTACCCTACCAGTTATCCACTGGAGTGTTGGTATGCTGGGTGCGCAGTGGACAACCCCAGGTAGCATCAAGGTGGGTAGTCAGACAAACAGGAGCCCCACAGAGCAATACTGAAACAGCCGCAAGTCGTACCAAATAGGTATAGGACTAGCCAGGGTCATACACAGAGCGGGTAGTCAGACAGAGCCAAATGTCAGTAACAAAGCTGGATAGTCAGCCAGGCCAAAGGTCTTACACAGAGGAATTAGTGTACCAGAGCTGCAGGTCCACACCAGAAGGAATGTCAGCACAAAACACTAGCCAACTGCACTGGACACCACGAAAGGGCAAGTGAGCTAGTGTCCAGGCAGTTTAATTACTCTAAGCTCCACCCCAGGAAGGTGGAGCACTGTCACTTTAAGGGCTGCACACGTCACTCAAGGAATCCCCTAGTGACGCACGCCTGACTCAGCCGGCCAGCAGAGGGAGCCAGAGCAGTGCAGAAACTACACGCGCAGGAAGCCACGGGGACAGGCTGCCGAACGGAGCACAGAGCAGCCAGTTCCCTAGAAGGTAAGCGTGAACGCTTACACCCTTGCTGCTAGCTGTCTAGTCAAGTGAACAGATTCCACAGCTGAGGAGAGGCGGCTTACACTAGGTATTATCCCGTCTCCACTCGGGTTCCTCCAGTGAATCAGGATCCGAAACAGTATATTAAACATCACTGAGTATGCGGCTAACATCGGTACCGTAAACATTTCTTTGATTTATTATTATTTTTATTATTAGTCATCACATGACAGTGGGATTTTTATATTATTGAGTTAATAATATGTTGTTTGGGGCTTATCCCATTTTTCTATCTACTATGGGATTGATTTATCTATTACACTATTTAGGGTCATTATATTATTTTACATATTTTAGGAGACCGATGCTTAGAAAAGATTTTGGTTATGTTTATAGTCCCGATGTTAGCCACATACTCAGTGGTGCAGGGTTTGTTTGTTTTTTTGGTGGCCCTGGTCTATTTACCCGTATGTCTGGATGGCAATTGATGTTCTAACGTTGTTGTGGAGTGTATGACAATCGGGTATAGCTCCGTATTACTTTATATTGATTGTTTCCATATTGCCTTTTTGGATCATGCCCATTGTATGGATACTATAATCAGGGCTCAAAATTTCCACTCGCCACTAGCCAACGGTGAGTGAAAATTTAGCCCTGGCGAGTAGAAATTCAGCCCTGGTGGGTATGTTTTTTCTTGCAGTGGTGAGTAACTTTTCAGGTCTGGCTAGTAGCAAAGGACTTCCAACTTTTAAGCCCTGCTATAATATTATGTTATTTAACCCATTATTGAGAAAACTGACTATTTTTATTATGCTAGCGGGTGTGTTATGTTTGATCACTAACGGGTTTCGTTGGAGGATGATGCATCTGCTGCTATTCTGACCAGTGGTTAGCTATGGAAATAGATATAATGGAACAGTTCGATGGCATCTCTTTTATTGTCTTTAATAAAGTGGTGATCTACAACCAAGAAACGTGTTAGACCTTTTAACATTGTATTCATCCAGTCATGCGCAGTACAGACTGCCTGCGCCACAGCTGATAACAGAGTGGGGCACTCCGAATTCAGACTGGAGTCCTTTCTGCACACCTTCCTGGTCCGTTATCAGCCGTGGTGCATTCGGCCGTCTCTGCTGTGCATAACTGCAGTGTGCAGCCATCTCTACTGCGCATGACGGCTTCTGACAAACATCCATAGCAAATTATTATACAGAATATATGAGATTGGTACTCACAAACATGTTGGTCAGATGAACCTGACTTCAAAGGCAGATGGAGATATTATCCCGTCTCCACTCGGGTTCCTCCAGTGAATCAGGATCCGGAACAGTATATTAAACACAGTGTGAATAAAATGAAATAAAATAGCAACAGGATCTGGCCACCAGCCGAGGTTGCTGGGTGGCACTGTGGCCCGTGTACACGGGCTTTTCAACTAGTCTATATGTAATTTGAAGATTAAAAGAACTGTACTATGAGGCTGTCCATGTTTTTTTGTTTTGCATGATCATATATACCTTGGTCGTTTGGAGAGACCGTGAGCAACAGGAGCAGCCCAGTCCAAAGATTTGTTCCGTAAACTGGTTTTGGGCAGATTTAATAGAAACATAGAATTTGACGGCAGATAAGAACCATTCGGCCCATCTAGTCTGCCCAATTTCCTACTGTGTAAAAAAAAAAAAAAAAAAAAAACTCAAACCTTTTTTGGTCCTTGGTCTTTTCTTATGTTAAGGACCGCCTTATGCCTATCCCATGCATGCTTAAATTCTGTCACTGTATTGACATCTACCACTTCTGCTGGTAGGCTATTCCACTTGTCTACTACATCTAGTACATTTGCTGTGTACTATAAGAGTAGAGTCACAGTCTATTTGTGAGTATCCCTCTTTTGAGTGCTTTTTTGTGGTGGTCTGTGGTCCTGAGATACTACACAGGGAGGCGCTCTCCTGTTCTTTTTTCTCTCCATTTTTCCATTTCTTTTTAGAACATCGGCCTCCGTAATTAAACCTTTGAACACCAGATGGGTATGCAGAGCAATGCGTTGCGTACCCATCTGGTGCTTAAAGGGTCAACAGACTTCTGGAAGGTCTATTAAAATGTTGCCGTCAGCCAGGATGCACGCAATAGGAAAAACAACCTACCTTAAATAAAGGACGTTAATTGGTTTCTTTATAGAAGTAAGCCAAATTAAACAAAATCTGGAGTCAAAAATTCACAGCTATGGATTGTGGTTTACAGGTACAGAACACTTGGCATGTTTAATACGATATCATTTATATTCCTGATGAACCCTAAAATGATTTAAACATGTGTGTGCTAGGAAGTGTATAGAACGTATTATTAACTAGGCTAATGAAAAGCAATGTTCTTGGCCTAATTGCAAATTGGTGAAATAATCAATTATGGAGTCACTGGACGTTCTGTCTTGTCCTCACTGCGACTTATGGGAAGAATTGTTATTGGTGATTTAATTTAACCCCCCTTGCGGACGAGATGAGTGTGTGAATCATTGCCTTGCAATGTGTTGCACTCCCGTCTGGCACAAAAGGGGTTAAACAAAGAATCATGAGAGTATTTTTAATAGGATTTTTCATTTAGAATATCGAAACCTATTGTCTGTTGTGAGGAAATTTAGAAGTGTAGAATTCAGTGGAAGTCTATAGGCCAAACGTAAGCTGCCATTCAAGGACATGACTGCCTAGGGACGTGCCCATACATAACTAAAGGCCCAAATCCCCCCCTAGTAACGGACAAGGAAAAGGCCACAACTTTATTAAAATCATAACAAACAGTTAACATTATGCCTGCATCTCAGCAACTGCCGAGTGGCACGATAAACACAACCAACCAACAGGAGTCTCTGCCCCCACTCATACTGTTAGCCTGCGAGTGGGAGTCTAACTCCCCAAAACCTGCTAGGGGTACTTGACAGCTCAAAATTATTCCCTGGCGAGGACCCACCCCTGAAAATTTTCTGTGACACTAAAACAAAAAATGGGAGGGAAGGAACAATGAAATTACCCATGTGTCTGTCTCACACGAAGAAATAAAGTGCGCAGAAAGCTGAACCGGTAATGTTTATAAACAATTCTCCCCAACCCAGCCCATCAACCCCACCAGCCACTAAGGACCATCTCAAAGCAAAACTTTGCCAAAAGATGGTCCTCGCCCCGCAGTCATGCCCTACCTATATGTCAAGGAAGAGGCCTCTCTCCGGAGTATTTGTCCTCTGCTCTAGTGAAGCAGTGTGGGAGGGATAACTAGACATCACTTGACATCACAGCGCAAACAGCTCTTTCTCCGGTGCACCACAGAGTTCTAAATATGAGAGGGAAAAGTGCCCATTGACTGCTGTGACAGAAAGTGCTGACTGTTGAGGGCTACAAGATAATGTACATCGCACCCAAAGCCTTAAAGGAGCAGTAAACTTTTTTTATGAAAACATATATATTGAGTAAAATAAGGGTACTCCCACTGCCAAAAGATTTATTACAGTTTAAACCCATGTTTTTTTATATTAGCAGTGCCCTCTAGTGGTCAAATTCTAATTAGTTTTTCTGTTAGATTCTAATGGAGAGGAAAGTCAGAAAAGTCAGAGACATACAGTTCTCCATAGAATGTGATAGAAACTGCCTGTCACTTCCTGTCAGTTAGATCTATCAGGAAGTAAACGCAGTAAATTCACTTCCTGATTATTTAAACTGCTATCATTTTTTAATAAAACATCTGACAGCGATGGGAGTGACCTTGTTTTATTCAGCAGGAAATACTCTGTAAAATATGTGTTTTCACAAAAATAGGTTTACTGCTCCTTTAAACTAGCATTATACTACAAGAAAATTACACTGCAACTCCTGCTTGATATCAGGAACAAGGCTCAGTTTTCTTGCTAGTGTTTAGAGCTCTGTCTGGAAACCATTTTCTTGTAGTCCAGCAGAGGCATCACTTCTTGATACAGTAGTCAATGGGCAATTCTCTTTCTAGTGTTTAGTTCTCTGGAGTCTTCATTCAAGGACTTTATATTGTCCCAGAAAGGGGCTGCCGGGGACATGGGACACACATTTAAAATCAGGGATTGTCCTGGGTAACCCAAGACACGTGGTCCCCCTAGCCGAACGAGGAGCAATTCTGATGCCACCCAACTACACAATAGGTACTAAATAAAAATTCAAAAATTCACATTAATTTAAATGGGGCTTTTAACCCCCTGGATGTTACAAAGATCTCCAACCACTGATTTAAAGAAGTTCAGGTAATATCTTGGAGGTAAGAGCATCAAAGGGACTATAATGACCTCCAATGTGTTAAACTGACTTTATTTCTTTTAAACTCTTAAGTTAAATAGCCATGTATTTAGTGTATTTAAATTAGGAAAGTGGGCACATTAGATGGGACAGTTAGGTTCTTATCTGCCATTAAAATTGATGTTTATATGTTTTCTTTGCTATGTTAAAGGGACAGTAATGCTGTATATGTAGAAAGTAATATTGTAGAGAATTAAAAAAGAAACCCATTGATGCCATTCCATAAAGGTTTGAGAGATAGAACATTTTAAGGTCCCCCCTCCCCCCCTTTCCACGACATCAGAGCTCTAGCTGACTGCAGGAGAATCTGGTCCCTGGACCCGCAGAGGCTCTTCAGCAGAGCTACAATAGCAATTTTTAAAAAGAACTACTTCAATGGAATGGTTTACAAAGTGTGCTTGGTTTGCAAGCGCACTTTGTAGACCATTCCAATAAAGTAATTATTTTAAAAATCTCTATTGTTGCCAGTCCCGGGACCAGATTCTCCTGCAGTCAGCTAGAGCGCTGACGTCAGGGAAAGTGGTGGGGGGGACTTTAAAACGTTCTGTCTCTCATACCATAAAGATTTGAGAGATAGGAATGGCATTGATGGGTTTCTTTTTAATTCTCTACAATATTACTTTTTACATATATAGCATTACTATCCCTTTAACTTTCTGGATGGCAATTTTTTTACCAATTGAAGTTTACAATGATTTAAAAAGAACTGTGCAGAGCTGTTGTGCCCAAACATTAACCCTCGGAGTGCCAGCGAGGTATCCAATGCATTCTAAGTACATCAGGTTCCAAGATTTTAAAAAATGTATGTTTTGTTTGAAAATGATTAATCTTGCCATTGTGAGCAAGTCTATGTTTTTATATATAACCTTTTGAGTGCCAGGTGGTTACACAATGCATTGCTTTGCGATGCTTTGTGTACCCCTCCAGCACTCAAAGGGTAAAAAATATATACATTTTTTTAAAAAAATTCCAACATTCAAATTGATTTAAATTGGACTTTTAAAATTTTGAATGCTGGAGGTCTCCAGCACACTACTTCTAGCATTCAAGGGGTTAAAAGCCCTCTTTAACCCTTTGCATGCCAGAGGGGTGTCAATAGCATTGCTTTGCAATACATCGTACACCCCTCTGGCATGCAAAGGGTTAAATTAGGTCCAAGAGATTAATGTACTAAAAAGAAATGGATAAATTCTGGATCAATATGAAGCAATGCATTTGAGATCTCTCTTGAATTCAAGGGGTTAAAAGCCCCATTTGGCTTTTGTCTGTTGTGGTACACAGGAACCATGGGGTTAAGCTGCTATCTCGATGAGGCAGGGCACTTGTACGCCAAAGCTCTCTGGAACCAAAAGATTCCGTCCCAGAAGCAAACTTCAGTTTCAAAAGTTCTCTGCTCAGGAGAGCAAGAGGGCTGAATCTTCTCTTAGATTTAATCCCTTGAGTGCCAGATATTTATCCAATGCTTTGCAACACACTGAATTGAATAACTCTCTGGCACACAAATGGTTAAAGGCAATTTGGGGAATTTGTATTTGTTCCTGTTGTTACCAGATGGGTTATTAATCTGGTTTGTTTTAGAATTGCTATAGTCCACCTTAGTAAAACATTCTCTCGGGAATATTGTGCCTCAAAATTTCAGGGGAAATACAAAATGCACTTAATTTAATAGCGTATTTAACTCCAAATGCATATTCTTTAGAAAAAATTGTATTGATTCCACAAATTTGCACATAAATATAAGCAGCTTTAGATGCTTTCAGACACTTCAGCAGCAATGCTATTTTTTTTTAGAAGAAATACAATTTTTTTATTAGCACTGCTAATTTATTTAGAAGAAAGGTGAAATTTTACTAGAGTTGCTTTTTTTTTAGAAGAAATGCCAGATACCCCTCTGGTACTGAAAGGGTTAAAGTGTAATTTTATTAAATAATGCCGTTGTGTTTTTACGTCATGCGCATCCCATAAGCCACAGGTCTGCAGCATATTTGCTTTCCCCCCCAAGTTTCCTTTTACAAGGATTTCATTATAAACAGCAATGATCTGAACCCAAGTCTCAGAGGCTGTAGGATACCTGAACAATGCAGTAATGCTTGAAAGAAGTTAACACAGCTCTGGCTTAGCTTCAGAAATGTACTTTTCTGGATTTTCCATTAATAGGCTTTATATCACAGCAAGTAATTACCAAAATGTAAAACACTGGGAAGCAACTGCTGTAAATCACTTTAAAAAATTATCTCCAAGTTTACAAGGCAGGTTTGGATAAGTTCAAGTACATTGAAACTGACCAAATAACATATATTGATACTCCTGTACACACTTTCTGTTGGAAAAGAAGAAGATAAAAAAAGACCGTGTAAACAGTTAACAATAGTAATGTTTCAACATGAAAGCAGCTTTAATTAATCCTCATCGTATTTGGGCCATGGAGAGTGTTATTTCAATTCTGTTAGAGTTGTAGTTCAAGAGTAATTGAATGATAAAGTATCCCCCTCCCGCCCCTTTTACTGATGTAACACTGCTCACCTCAGAGCAGCAAGACTGTCCGGATGGATCGCAGCAATGGACATTCTTCAGTGAGCATAAGGGAAAAACCTGTCAAGGGGGCAGGGTTTTCCTTATGGTCACAGTAAGAAGATTGTCTCTTGCTGCGACCTGTCTGGTCAATTGACCAGATTCCACATCTGAGGGGAAGTGGCTTACACTAGGTAAAAGGGGCAGGAGGGGGATACTTTATCATTCAATTACTCTTGAACTACAACTCTGACAGTATTGAAATAACACTCCCCATGGCCCAAATACTATGAAGATTAAGCTGCTTTTATTTTGAAATATTAATATCCCTTTAAAATGTAATGCAAATTAGGCTGGTAATGTCTTCAAACAAGTTGTATCAGAGGTAGAAAACCTTTGGCTGGTAGCTTATTTATTTATAATGCACTCTGAGGTAGAGCGTGAATCACTGATTACAGCTACCATCTGGTGTCCACAACAGAAAAATGCAGCTTAATGAAAAAAGAAAGTTTCAGCTGTAATAACCTTTGAATGAACTATTTCTCAGCAGAGGGAGTGCTCTTGTTTTACTCAAAAACGTAAAAAAAATACTTCATTTTTTCAGGAAATAATATTGTATGAACATGTGTTTTTTTGTTACAGAAGTTTTCCTATGATGGTCCTGGCACGCCATGTGTCTTTAAGGGGTTACAAAGTGTATTGCTCCTCTAGAGTATAAGATATTGCTTGGGGAATTAATTTACTTTGCACTCCTGACTTCCTCTATTATCATACACAGTGGAATGCAGTCTCCTGTACAGGAAGTGAGGCATACAGGAGATTTCTGCTTCCCCCAAATTGCAGCACATGTAATTTAATACATTTCAGATTCCATTAATATGTGGAAACTTTTACATATAGATCTGTAAATGCAACAATAATACAGGACAACTTATATTTTAACATTAATGTTCTATTATCCCTATGGGAGATGTATCTTGCATCCACGAGGTTAAAAAGGTAAGTTATCACAGCTCATGAGTCTATGAATGGTCTGTCCAAAATGTAATTGTGCCACACACAGTGGCGGGCAGGCAATGAAGTTTGTTAGCCTTCCTTTCCTCTAACAGATCTGTCTGTGCTTCATTTCAGCCACATGAAATGTAGAATATAATTGGGAACCCACTAAAAATGCAGCGTGTGCGCACTTTAGCCACATATTGGAAGCAAGCAAGGAAAAATAAAACCACAAGACAACTTTTCAGTAATAAAGTTGCATGCGTAAAAAATCCATCCACATCTATTACATAAACCCATTCACAACTGGAAGTTCCTGAAACAAATTAAGAAAGGAAGGAACACACAGAATTTACCCTTTCATTAGCACTGGCTCAACAATTTTATTTATAGAGCTTTAAAAAGGAAATTATATCTAAATAAAAAGGGCCTTTTAATTTGTTTCTCTTGCATCCAAGGGATTACCAGAGACCTATCTTGGTAGGTGTTCTTCATACAGAAGTATGCACATGAATATGCTAGCAGAGATGTGCTAATCCCATCCATTCAATACTAGGAGCTGGAACCAATCTCTTAGAGCCAAATTTACATTCCAGGCTTCCCTAGGTAAGGCACTCTAGGTGACCTTAGCTCCACCTATGACCACACCCACTACCCCACCCTTTGTCCCATCCACTGTTTTCCTGGCACAGAAAATACAAACAAGAACAAAAAAGATTTAACCCCTTGGTTGCTAGGGAGCGCTTCAATGTATTTCTCCAAAATGTACGTTGGAGATCTCTAGAGCATCCAAGGGTTTAAATAATTATCTGCAAAGGGGAATAAAACAGGTACAAGGACATTGAGATTTGCCTGGCCTTTCCCACATTTCAGAATGTGGGTGTGGCCGGCATAGCTGAGGCACCGCTTCTCAAAATTTGGAGATGTAGACAGTCACCTGCTCTGCATATTGGACAATGCAGACCTCCCTGCTCCTAGTGCTCTGTCTGCCTAACATCAGTTTACCAAACTACTAACAACTAGGGGAGTTCAGTGAGGAAGTACATGGGCATTCCAGGGATGATGTGTGCATCTGCACCTGAACTACTTATAACAAGGGGAGTTCAGTGAGGAAGTATATGGGCATTCCAGGGATGATGTGTTCCTCTGCACCTGAACTACTTATAATAAGGGGAGTTCAGTGAGGAAGTATATGGGCATTCCGGAGATGATGTGTTCCTCTGCACTTGAACTCCTTATAACAAGGAGAGTTCAGTGAGGAAGTATATGGGCATTCCAGTGATGATGTGTTCCTCTGCACCTGAACTACTTATAACAAGGAGAGTTCAGTGAGGAAGTATATGGGCATTCCAGGGATGATGTGTTCCTCTGTACCTGAACTACTTATAACAAGGGGAGTTCAGTGAGGAAGTATATGGGCATTCCAGGGATGATGTGTTCCTCTGCACCTGAACTACTTATAACAAGGGGAGTTCAGTGAGGAAGTATATGGGCATTCCAGGGATGATGTGTTCCACTGCACCTGAACTACTTATAATAAGGAGAGTTCAGTGAGGAAGTATATGGGCATTCCGGGGATGATGTGTTCCTCTGCACCTGAACTACTTATAACAAGGAGAGTTCAGTGAGGAAGTATATGGGCATTCCAGGGATGATGTGTTCCTCTGTATCTGAACTACTTATAACAAGGGGAGTTCAGTGAGGAAGTATATGGGCATTCCAGGGATGATGTGTTCCTCTGCACCTGAACTACTTATAACAAGGGGAGTTCAGTGAGGAAGTATATGGGCATTCCAGGGATGATGTGTTCCACTGCACCTGAACTACTTATAATAAGGAGAGTTCAGTGAGGAAGTATATGGGCATTCCAGGGATGATGTGTTCCTCTGCACCTGAACTACTTATAACAAGGGGAGTTCAGTGAGGAAGTATATGGGCATTCCAGGGATGATGTGTTCCTCTGTACCTGAACTACATATAACAAGGGGAGTTCAGTGAGGAAGTACATGGGCATTCCAGGGATGATGTGTTCCTCTGCACCTGAACTACTTATAACAAGGGGAGTTCAGTGAGGAAGTACATGGGCATTCCAGGGATGATGTGTTCCTCTGCACCTGAACTACTTATAACAAGGGGAGTTCAGTGAGGAAGTATATGGGCATTCCGGAGATGATGTGTTCCTCTGCACCTGAACTACTTATAACAAGGACAGTTCAGTGAGGAAGTATATGGGCATTCCAGGGATGATGTGTTCCTCTGCACCTGAACTACTTATAACAAGGGGAGTTCAGTGAGGAAGTATATGGGCATTCCAGGGATGATGTGTTCCTCTGTACCTGAACTACATATAACAAGGGGCGTTCAGTGAGGAAGTACATGGGCATTCCAGGGATGATGTGTTCCTCTGCACCTGAACTACTTATAACAAGGGGAGTTCAGTGAGGAAGTACATGGGCATTCCAGGGATGATGTGTTCCTCTGCACCTGAACTACTTATAACAAGGGGAGTTCAGTGAGGAAGTATATGGGCATTCCGGAGATGATGTGTTCCTCTGCACCTGAACTACTTATAACAAGGGGAGTTCAGTGAGGAAGTATATGGGCATTCCGGAGATGATGTGTTCCTCTGCACCTGAACTACTTATAACAAGGGGAGTTCAGTGAGGAAGTATATGGGCATTCCAGGGATGATGTGTTCCTCTGCACCTGAACTACTTATAACAAGGGGAGTTCAGTGAGGAAGTATATGGGCATTCCAGGGATGATGTGTTCCTCTGCACCTGAACTACTTATAATAAGGGGAGTTCAGTGAGGAAGTATATGGGCATTCCGGAGATGATGTGTTCCTCTGCACCTGAACTCCTTATAACAAGGGGAGTTCAGTGAGGAAGTATATGGGCATTCCGGAGATGATGTGTTCCTCTGCACCTGAACTACTTATAACAAGGGGAGTTCAGTGAGGAAGTATATGGGCATTCCAGGGATGATGTGTTCCTCTGCACCTGAACTACTTATAACAAGGGGAGTTCAGTGAGGAAGTACACGGGCATTCCAGGGAGGATGTGTTCCTCTGCACCTGAACTCCTTATAACAAGGGGAGTTCAGTGAGGAAGTATATGGGCATTCCAGGGATGATGTGTTCCTCTGCACCTGAACTACTTATAACAAGGGGAGTTCAGTGAGGAAGTATATGGGCATTCCGGAGATGATGTGTTCCTCTGCACCTGAACTACTTATAACAAGGGGAGTTCAGTGAGGAAGTATATGGGCATTCCGGAGATGATGTGTTCCTCTGCACCTGAACTACTTATAACAAGGGAAGTTCAGTGAGGAAGTATATGGGCATTCCAGGGATGACGTGTTCCTCTGCACCTGAACTACTTATAACAAGGGGAGTTCAGTGAGGAAGTATATGGGCATTCCAAGGATGATGTGTTCCTCTGCACCTGAACTACTTATAACAAGGGGAGTTCAGTGAGGAAGTACATGGACATTCCAGGGATGATGTGTTCCTCTGCACCTGAACTACTTATAACAAGGGGAGTTCAGTGAGGAAGTATATGGGCATTCCAGGGATGATGTATTCCTCTGCACCTGAACTACTTATAACAAGGGGAGTTCAGTGAGGAAGTATATGGGCATTCCAGGGATGATGTGTTCCTCTGCACCTGAACTACTTATAACAAGGGGAGTTCAGTGAGGAAGTACATGGGCATTCCAGGGATGATGTGTTCCTCTGCACCTGAACTCCTTATAACAAGGAGAGTTCAGTGAGGAAGTACATGGGCATTCCAGGGATGATGTGTTCCTCTGCACCTGAACTACTTATAACAAGGGGAGTTCAGTGAGGAAGTATATGGGCATTCCAGGGATGATGTGTTCCTCTGCACCTGAACTCCTTATAACAAGGAGAGTTCAGTGAGGAAGTACATGGGCATTCCAGGGATGATGTGTTCCTCTGCACCTGAACTACTTATAACAAGGGGAGTTCAGTGAGGAAGTATATGGGCATTCCGGAGATGATGTGTTCCTCTGCACCTGAACTACTTATAACAAGGGGAGTTCAGTGAAGAAGTATATGGGCATTCCAGGGATGATGTGTTCCTCTGCACCTGAACTACTTATAACAAGGGGAGTTCAGTGAGGAAGTATATGGGCATTCCAGGGATGATGTGTTCCTCTGCACCTGAACTCCTTATAACAAGGGGAGTTCAGTGAAGAAGTATATGGGCATTCCAGGGATGATGTGTTCCTCTGCACCTGAACTACTTATAACAAGGGGAGTTCAGTGAGGAAGTATATGGGTATTCCGGGGATGATGTGTTCCTCTGCACCTGAACTACTTATAACAAGGGGAGTTCAGTGAGGAAATACATGGGCATTCCAGGGATGATGTGTTCATCTGCACCTGAACTACTTATAACAAGGGGAGTTCAGAGAGGAAGTATATGGGCATTCCAGGGATGATGTGTTCCTCTGTACCTGAACTACTTATAACAAGGGGAGTTCAGTGAGGAAGTATATGGGCATTCCGGAGATGATGTATTCCTCTGAACCTGAACTACTTATAACAAGGGGAGTTCAGTGAGGAAGTACATGGGCATTCCAGGGATGATGTGTTCCTCTGCACCTGAACTACTTATAACAAGGGGAGTTCAGAGAGGAAGTATATGGGCATTCCAGGGATGATGTGTTCCTCTGCACCTGAACTACTTATAACAAGGGGAGTTCAGTGAGGAAGTATATGGGCATTCCGGAGATGATGTGTTCCTCTGCACCTGAACTACTTATAACAAGGGGAGTTCAGTGAGGAAGTATATGGGCATTCCAGGGATGATGTGTTCCACTGCACCTGAACTACTTATAATAAGGAGAGTTCAGTGAGGAAGTATATGGGCATTCCGGGGATGATGTGTTCCTCTGCACCTGAACTACTTATAACAAGGAGAGTTCAGTGAGGAAGTATATGGGCATTCCAGGGATGATGTGTTCCTCTGTACCTGAACTACTTATAACAAGGGGAGTTCAGTGAGGAAGTATATGGGCATTCCAGGGATGATGTGTTCCTCTGCACCTGAACTACTTATAACAAGGGGAGTTCAGTGAGGAAGTATATGGGCATTCCAGGGATGATGTGTTCCACTGCACCTGAACTACTTATAATAAGGAGAGTTCAGTGAGGAAGTATATGGGCATTCCAGGGATGATGTGTTCCTCTGCACCTGAACTACTTATAACAAGGGGAGTTCAGTGAGGAAGTATATGGGCATTCCAGGGATGATGTGTTCCTCTGTACCTGAACTACATATAACAAGGGGAGTTCAGTGAGGAAGTACATGGGCATTCCAGGGATGATGTGTTCCTCTGCACCTGAACTACTTATAACAAGGGGAGTTCAGTGAGGAAGTACATGGGCATTCCAGGGATGATGTGTTCCTCTGCACCTGAACTACTTATAACAAGGGGAGTTCAGTGAGGAAGTATATGGGCATTCCGGAGATGATGTGTTCCTCTGCACCTGAACTACTTATAACAAGGACAGTTCAGTGAGGAAGTATATGGGCATTCCAGGGATGATGTGTTCCTCTGCACCTGAACTACTTATAACAAGGGGAGTTCAGTGAGGAAGTATATGGGCATTCCAGGGATGATGTGTTCCTCTGTACCTGAACTACATATAACAAGGGGCGTTCAGTGAGGAAGTACATGGGCATTCCAGGGATGATGTGTTCCTCTGCACCTGAACTACTTATAACAAGGGGAGTTCAGTGAGGAAGTACATGGGCATTCCAGGGATGATGTGTTCCTCTGCACCTGAACTACTTATAACAAGGGGAGTTCAGTGAGGAAGTATATGGGCATTCCGGAGATGATGTGTTCCTCTGCACCTGAACTACTTATAACAAGGGGAGTTCAGTGAGGAAGTATATGGGCATTCCGGAGATGATGTGTTCCTCTGCACCTGAACTACTTATAACAAGGGGAGTTCAGTGAGGAAGTATATGGGCATTCCAGGGATGATGTGTTCCTCTGCACCTGAACTACTTATAACAAGGGGAGTTCAGTGAGGAAGTATATGGGCATTCCAGGGATGATGTGTTCCTCTGCACCTGAACTACTTATAATAAGGGGAGTTCAGTGAGGAAGTATATGGGCATTCCGGAGATGATGTGTTCCTCTGCACCTGAACTCCTTATAACAAGGGGAGTTCAGTGAGGAAGTATATGGGCATTCCGGAGATGATGTGTTCCTCTGCACCTGAACTACTTATAACAAGGGGAGTTCAGTGAGGAAGTATATGGGCATTCCAGGGATGATGTGTTCCTCTGCACCTGAACTACTTATAACAAGGGGAGTTCAGTGAGGAAGTACACGGGCATTCCAGGGATGATGTGTTCCTCTGCACCTGAACTCCTTATAACAAGGGGAGTTCAGTGAGGAAGTATATGGGCATTCCAGGGATGATGTGTTCCTCTGCACCTGAACTACTTATAACAAGGGGAGTTCAGTGAGGAAGTATATGGGCATTCCGGAGATGATGTGTTCCTCTGCACCTGAACTACTTATAACAAGGGGAGTTCAGTGAGGAAGTATATGGGCATTCCGGAGATGATGTGTTCCTCTGCACCTGAACTACTTATAACAAGGGAAGTTCAGTGAGGAAGTATATGGGCATTCCAGGGATGACGTGTTCCTCTGCACCTGAACTACTTATAACAAGGGGAGTTCAGTGAGGAAGTATATGGGCATTCCAAGGATGATGTGTTCCTCTGCACCTGAACTACTTATAACAAGGGGAGTTCAGTGAGGAAGTACATGGACATTCCAGGGATGATGTGTTCCTCTGCACCTGAACTACTTATAACAAGGGGAGTTCAGTGAGGAAGTATATGGGCATTCCAGGGATGATGTATTCCTCTGCACCTGAACTACTTATAACAAGGGGAGTTCAGTGAGGAAGTATATGGGCATTCCAGGGATGATGTGTTCCTCTGCACCTGAACTACTTATAACAAGGGGAGTTCAGTGAGGAAGTACATGGGCATTCCAGGGATGATGTGTTCCTCTGCACCTGAACTCCTTATAACAAGGAGAGTTCAGTGAGGAAGTACATGGGCATTCCAGGGATGATGTGTTCCTCTGCACCTGAACTACTTATAACAAGGGGAGTTCAGTGAGGAAGTATATGGGCATTCCAGGGATGATGTGTTCCTCTGCACCTGAACTACTTATAACAAGGGAAGTTCAGTGAGGAAGTATATGGGCATTCCAGTCATGATGTGTTCCTCTGCACCTGAACTACTTATAACAAGGGGAGTTCAGTGAGGAAGTATATGGGCATTCCAGGGATGATGTGTTCCTCTGCACCTGAACTCCTTATAACAAGGAGAGTTCAGTGAGGAAGTACATGGGCATTCCGGGGATGATGTATTCCTCTGCACCTGAACTCCTTATTAGAAGGAGAGTTCAGTGAGGAAGTACATGGGCATTCCAGGGATGATGTGTTCCTCTGCACCTGAACTACTTATAACAAGGGGAGTTCAGAGAGGAAGTATATGGGCATTCCAGGGATGATGTGTTCCTCTGCACCTGAACTACTTATAACAAGGGGAGTTCAGTGAGGAAGTATATGGGCATTCCGGAGATGATGTGTTCCTCTGCACCTGAACTACTTATAACAAGGGGAGTTCAGTGAAGAAGTATATGGGCATTCCAGGGATGATGTGTTCCTCTGCACCTGAACTACTTATAACAAGGGGAGTTCAGTGAGGAAGTATATGGGCATTCCAGGGATGATGTGTTCCTCTGCACCTGAACTCCTTATAACAAGGGGAGTTCAGTGAAGAAGTATATGGGCATTCCAGGGATGATGTGTTCCTCTGCACCTGAACTACTTATAACAAGGGGAGTTCAGTGAGGAAGTATATGGGTATTCCGGGGATGATGTGTTCCTCTGCACCTGAACTACTTATAACAAGGGGAGTTCAGTGAGGAAATACATGGGCATTCCAGGGATGATGTGTTCATCTGCACCTGAACTACTTATAACAAGGGGAGTTCAGAGAGGAAGTATATGGGCATTCCAGGGATGATGTGTTCCTCTGTACCTGAACTACTTATAACAAGGGGAGTTCAGTGAGGAAGTATATGGGCATTCCGGAGATGATGTATTCCTCTTAACCTGAACTACTTATAACAAGGGGAGTTCAGTGAGGAAGTACATGGGCATTCCAGGGATGATGTGTTCCTCTGCACCTGAACTCCTTATAACAAGGGGAGTTCAGTGAAGAAGTATATGGGCATTACGGAGATGATGTGTTCCTCTGCACCTGAACTACTTATAACAAGGGGAGTTCAGTGAGGAAGTATATGGGCATTCCAGGGATGATGTGTTCCTCTGCACCTGAACTACTTATAACAAGGAGAGTTCAGTGAGGAAGTATATGGGCATTCCAGGGATGATGTGTTCCTCTGCACCTGAACTACTTATAACAAGGAGAGTTCAGTGAGGAAGTACATGGGCATTCCGGGGGTGATGTGTTCCTCTGCACCTGAACTACTTATAACAAGGGGAGTTCAGTGAGGAAGTATATGGGCATTCCGGAGATGATGTATTCCTCTGCACCTGAACTACTTATAACAAGGGGAGTTCAGGGAGGAAGTACATGGGCATTCCAGGGATGATGTGTTCCTCTGCACCTGAACTCCTTATAACAAGGGGAGTTCAGTGAGGAAGTATATGGGCATTTCGGGAGTTAATGTTTCTCTGCCCCTGAACTTCTTACAACAAGAGGAGTTCAGTGAGGAAGTATATGGGCATTCCAGGGATGATGTGTTCCTCTGCACCTGAACTCCTTATAACAAGGGGAGTTCAGTGAGGAAGTATATGGGCATTCCAGGGATGATGTGTTCCTCTGCACCTGAACTCCTTATAACAAGGGGAGTTCATTGAGGAAGTACATGGGCATTCCAGGGATGATGTGTTCCTCTGCACCTGAACTACTTATAACAAGGGGAGTTCAGTGAGGAAGTATATGGGCATTCCAGGGATGATGTGTTCCTCTGCACCTGAACTACTTATAACAAGGGGAGTTCAGTGAGGAAGTACATGGGCATTCCAGGGATGATGTGTTCCTCTGCACCTGAACTACTTATAACAAGGGGAGTTCAGTGAGGAAGTACATGGGCATTCCAGGGATGATGTGTTCCTCTGCACCTGAACTACTTATAATAAGGGGAGTTCAGTGAGGAAGTATATGGGCATTCCAGGGATGATGTGTTCCTCTGCACCTGAACTACTTATAACTAGGGGAGTTCAGTGAGGAAGTATATGGACATTCCAGGGATGATGTATTCCTCTGCACCTGAACTACTTATAACAAGGGGAGTTCAGTGAGGAAGTATATGGGCATTCCAGGGATGATGTGTTCCTCTGCACCTGAACTACTTATAACAAGGGGAGTTCAGTGAGGAAGTATATGGGCATTCCGGAGATGATGTGTTCCTCTGCACCTGAACTACTTATAACAAGGGGAGTTCAGTGAGGAAGTATATGGGCATTCCAGGGATGATGTGTTCCTCTGCACCTGAACTACTTATAATAAGGGGAGTTCAGAGAGGAAGTATATGGGCATTCCAGGGATGATGTGTTCCTCTGCACCTGAACTACTTATAACAAGGGGAGTTCAGTGAGGAAGTATATGGGCATTCCGGAGATGATGTGTTCCTCTGCACCTGAACTACTTATAACAAGGGGAGTTCAGTGAGGAAGTATATGGGCATTCCGGAGATGATGTGTTCCTCTGCACCTGAACTACTTATAACAAGGGGAGTTCAGTGAGGAAGTATATGGACATTCCAGGGATGATGTGTTCCTCTGCACCTGAACTCCTTATAACAAGGGGAGTTCAGAGAGGAAGTATATGGGCATTCCAGGGATGATGTGTTCCTCTGCACCTGAACTACTTATAACAAGGGGAGTTGAGTGAGGAAGTATATGGGCATTCCGGAGATGATGTGTTCCTCTGAACCTGAACTACTTATAACAAGGGGAGTTCAGTGAGGAAGTATATGGGCATTCCGGGGATGATGTGTTCCTCTGAACCTGAACTACTTATAACAAGGGGAGTTCAGTGAGGAAGTATATGGGCATTCCAGGGATGATGTGTTCCTCTGCACCTGAACTACTTATAACAAGGGGAGTTCAGTGAGGAAGTACATGGGCATTCCAGGGATGATGTGTTCCTCTGCACCTGAACTCCTTATAACAAGGGGAGTTCAGTGAGGAAGTATATGGGCATTCCGGAGATGATGTGTTCCTCTGCACCTGAACTACTTATAACAAGGGGAGTTCAGTGAGGAAGTACATGGGCATTCCAGGGATGATGTGTTCCTCTGCACCTGAACTACTTATAACAAGGGGAGTTCAGTGAGGAAGTATATGGGCATTCCGGAGATGATGTGTTCCTCTGCACCTGAACTACTTATAACAAGGGGAGTTCAGTGAGGAAGTATATGGGTATTCCAGGGATGATGTGTTCCTCTGCACCTGAACTCCTTATAACAAGGGGAGTTCAGTGAGGAAGTATATGGGCATTCCGGAGATGATGTGTTCCTCTGCACCTGAACTACTTATAACAAGGGAAGTTCAGTGAGGAAGTATATGGGCATTCCAGTGATGATGTGTTCCTCTGCACCTGAACTAATTATAACAAGGGGAGTTCAGTGAGGAAGTATATGGGCATTCCAGGGATGATGTGTTCCTCTGCACCTGAACTCCTTATAACAAGGAGAGTTCAGTGAGGAAGTACATGGGCATTCCGGGAATGATGTATTCCTCTGCACCTGAACTCCTTATAACAAGGAGAGTTCAGTGAGGAAGTACATGGGCATTCCAGGGATGATGTGTTCCTCTGCACCTGAACTACTTATAACAAGGGGAGTTCAGAGAGGAAGTATATGGGCATTCCAGGGAGGATGTGTTCCTCTGCACCTGAACTACTTATAACAAGGGGAGTTTAGTGAGGAAGTATATGGGCATTCCGGAGATGATGTGTTCCTCTGCACCTGAACTACTTATAACAAGGGGAGTTCAGTGAAGAAGTATATGGGCATTCCAGGGATGATGTGTTCCTCTGCACCTGAACTACTTATAACAAGGGGAGTTCAGTGAGGAAGTATATGGGCATTCCGGGGATGATGTGTTCCTCTGCACCTGAACTACTTATAACAAGGGGAGTTCAGTGAGGAAGTACATGGGCATTCCAGGGATGATGTGTTCATCTGCACCTGAACTACTTATAACAAGGGGAGTTCAGAGAGGAAGTATATGGGCATTCCAGGGATGATGTGTTCCTCTGCACCTGAACTACTTATAACAAGGGGAGTTCAGTGAGGAAGTATATGGGCATTCCAGGGATGATGTGTTCCTCTGCACCTGAACTACTTATAACAAGGGGCGTTCAGTGAGGAAGTATATGGGCATTCCGGAGATGATGTGTTCCTCTGCAGCTGAACTCCTTATAACAAGGGGCGTTCAGTGAGGAAGTATATGGGCATTCCGGAGATGATGTGTTCCTCTGCACCTGAACTACTTATAACAAGGGGAGTTCAGTGAAGAAGTATATGGGCATTCCAGGGATGATGTGTTCCTCTGCACCTGAACTCCTTATAACAAGGGGAGTTCAGTGAAGAAGTATATGGGCATTCCGGAGATGATGTGTTCCTCTGCACCTGAACTACTTATAACAAGGGGAGTTCAGTGAGGAAGTACATGGGCATTCCAGGGATGATGTGTTCCTCTGCACCTGAACTCCTTATAACAAGGGGAGTTCAGTGAGGAAGTATATGGGCATTACGGAGATGATGTGTTCCTCTGCACCTGAACTACTTATAACAAGGGGAGTTCAGTGAGGAAGTATATGGGCATTCCGGAGATGATGTGTTCCTCTGCACCTGAACTCCTTATAACAAGGGTAGTTCTGTGAGAAAGTACATGGGCATTCCGGGAGTTAATGTTTCTCTGCCCCTGAACTACTTACAACAAGGGGAGTTCAGTGAGGAAGTACATGGGCATTCCAGGGATGATGTGTTCCTCTGCACCTGAACTACTTATAATAAGGGGAGTTCAGTGAGGAAGTATATGGGCATTCCGGGGATGATGTGTTCCTCTGCACCTGAACTACTTATAACAAGGGGAGTTCAGTGAGGAAGTACATGGGCATTCCGGGGATGATGTGTTCCTCTGCACCTGAACTACTTATAACAAGGGGAGTTCAGTGAGGAAGTATATGGGCATTCCAGGGATGATGTGTTCCTCTGCACCTGAACTACTTATAACAAGGGGAGTTCAGTGAGGAAGTATATGGGCATTCCGGGGATGATGTGTTCCTCTGCACCTGAACTACTTATAACAAGGGGAGTTCAGTGAGGAAGTACATGGGCATTCCAGGGATGATGTGTTGCTCTGCACCTGAACTACTTATAACAAGGGGAGTTCAGTGAGGAAGTATATGGGCATTCCAGGGATGATGTGTTCCTCTGCACCTGAACTACTTATAACAAGGGGCGTTCAGTGAGGAAGTATATGGGCATTCCGGAGATGATGTGTTCCTCTGCACCTGAACTACTTATAACAAGGGGAGTTCAGTGAAGAAGTATATGGGCATTCCAGGGATGATGTGTTCCTCTGCACCTGAACTCCTTATAACAAGGGGAGTTCAGTGAAGAAGTATATGGGCATTCCGGAGATGATGTGTTCCTCTGCACCTGAACTACTTATAACAAGGGGAGTTCAGTGAAGAAGTATATGGGCATTACGGAGATGATGTGTTCCTCTGCACCTGAACTACTTATAACAAGGGGAGTTCAGTGAGGAAGTACATGGGCATTCCAGGGATGATGTGTTCCTCTGTACCTGAACTACTTATAACAAGGGGAGTTCAGTGAGGAAGTATATGGGCATTCCAGGGATGATGTGTTCCTCTGCACCTGAACTACTTATAACAAGGGGAGTTCAGTGAGGAAGTATATGGGCATTCCGGAGATGATGTGTTCCTCTGCACCTGAACTACTTATAACAAGGGGAGTTCAGTGAAGAAGTATATGGGCATTACGGAGATGATGTGTTCCTCTGCACCTGAACTACTTATAACAAGGGGAGTTCAGTGAGGAAGTACATGGGCATTCCAGGAATGATGTGTTCCTCTGTACCTGAACTACTTATAACAAGGGGAGTTCAGTGAGGAAGTATATGGGCATTCCGGAGATGATGTGTTCCTCTGCACCTGAACTACTTATAACAAGGGGAGTTCAGTGAAGAAGTATATGGGCATTACGGAGATGATGTGTTCCTCTGCACCTGAACTACTTATAACAAGGGGAGTTCAGTGAGGAAGTACATGGGCATTCCAGGGATGATGTGTTCCTCTGCACCTGAACTCCTTATAACAAGGGTAGTTCAGTGAGGAAGTACATGGGCATTCCAGGGATGATGTGTTCCTCTGCACCTGAACTACTTATAATAAGGGTAGTTCTGTGAGGAAGTATATGGGCATTCCGGAGATGATGTGTTCCTCTGCACCTGAACTACTTATAACAAGGGGAGTTCAGTGAGGAAGTATATGGGCATTCCAGGGATGATGTATTCCTCTGCACCTGAACTACTTATAACAAGGGGAGTTCAGTGAAGAAGTATATGGGCATTCCAGGGATGATGTGTTCCTCTGCACCTGAACTACTTACAACAAGGGGAGTTCAGTGAGGAAGTATAAGGACATTCCAGGGATGATGTGTTCCTCTGCAGCTTATTCAACTCTATGTGCTAGCAAGGCAGAGAGGAAACAGAAGGAAAATTACTCAGTTACCCTTCACATGCTATTGGGTAGGCATTCTAGTTTATGCCAGTGGAAAGTGTGTCCTGGCATACACAAAAGTGTTCATACACTCTAGTACTTCCCCTGAAGTGCAGCCACATTAACTAGAGGTTATTGCCACAGGATCGGTACTGGTAGATTGATACATTACCCCCAGGTTTTCTATTAGTACTGTGAACTAGTCTGTAGCTGGACACTGGCAAATCACTATCAGCAAATGCTGCCATGGTTCTGGAGAAACATAAGTGGGCTTTTCTCCAAGGGTTTCTCATTCAGGCAAGCATAAATGTGTTAAGGAAATATAAGTTATTGCAGAAACATTTTTTTTTAACAGAAGAACTTATTTTGGTAGCAGTTCAGTATGTCTGTCTGTCTATCTATTAATCAATTGTATAAGTTGCATTGTGTTTGCAGTTGCAATTTAATTGCAGTTTCAATATACTTTACTTCATACCATTTCAAAACAGGTTTCACAGTCTAATTGAGAAATCCTAAACGGATCTTTAGAAGATTTTAAACCTTTAAGTATCAGTGCTCGCAGCCAGCACTTAAGGACAACAAAGCTACTTTTTTTTGCAATTCTCAGTCTTATTCAGGGCTCCCCGAATAGCGTGCAGCCGCGCAGGGAGGCCTGAAATCCATTATGTCCGAGGACCTTCGTGGGTCCTTATGGCAAGTTCACCCATGACGATCCTGGAACGTCATGGGTCCTTAAAGGGATAGTAATACTTTGTTTTATCTTTATTTTATTTTGTAGGCATTAAAAAAACATGAAGAACGATATAAGTCTTATCTCTCAAACCTTTATGGTTTATGAGATATTCACAAGCAAAGTTTCCCCTCCCGCCCCTTTTACCTAGTGTAAGCCCTCTCTTCTCAGATGTGGAATGCAGTCCATCGACCAGACAGATAACAGCAGGGGACAATCTTCTTTGTATGAAAACAATGAAAGCCCTGCCCCCCTTGAAAAGTTTTTCAGCTTTTTCCCTTATCTTAATTGAAGATTGTCCCTCTCTGCAGTCTACCTGGGCATCTCCCTTCTGATCTGGTTGAACGGCGGGGGGATACTTTGTTTGTGAATATCTCTTAAACCATAAAGGTTTCAGAGATAAGACTTATATCATTCTTCATGTTTTTTTAATGCCTACAAAATAAAATAAAGTTAAAATGAAGTATTACTATCCCTTTAAGGAGGTTAAAAGTATCTGACTGTAAAAATGTCCAACTACAATCCACAACAGAATGACAATTTAAACACAGATCATAGATATAACTGACTCCTTTTTAAAGGATACCTACCTAGATAAATCTTTCTGTTAAATGGACATGGTACTCTACTGAAATGTCGCCCTCCAGTTAGCGACCATCAAAAGGGCGACATCAGAATGTCGCCCAAATCAAAAGGGCGGCATCAGATACAACCCCAAATACCTTAATCTGGGCAGATAAACCTAATGGCCACTATGCTCTATAATATTACTTTTTATATAATTAAGACAATACTATCCCTTTAAGATTTGTCTTAATTGGGGAGTGGCCAGTAAGCTTGATCATATTTTGGCCAAACTATGCAAAGAAACCTCAACTTGAAAAAAGTTAACATGTGGTTGTTATAGGCAAGAATTAATTATGTGCACAATTTCACATGTAAATATATATGTGTATCACATTGCTCCACAGCAATAAAACTCACATTAATGTTTGTTTAAACTTCAGTATTTGTATGTATAAAGTAGTCTGTGTAAATAAAATGCTTTATCTTTGCTCTAAATAATTTATTCAGTTACACCATGAGGTATCAGAAGGTCATAAAATGGCCTAAAATTTATTGGTAATGCCCCGCCCACCAGCCACGCCCCCAACACCACCACCTAAAACAAAAGTGTTCCTCTTTGGCCATTTGAAATGTTGGGAGGTGTGCATTACTAAGACAGCCATTCTGTGCATATTTGACAGTTCCCTCTGCTTCAGCAATATGGGGATTTTCCAGTCCTAGTTTAGTATTTTTCATCCTGCCAGTCTGTTAGGAAATTTTGTATTGCAGAAAAAATAAAACTACATTATCACTGCTGATATTTTGGTATTTAAAAGCATTTAATAAGGTCAATGGAGGCACAGAAGGATATCCAGTGCATTGTTCTATAATGCACTGGATACCTTTTTAATAATAATAATAATCCTCTCTGGCTCTCAAAGGGTTAATAGTCCTTCCTGGACATTCAGTTCCTTACCATTTGAAATTGCATAGAACTATTAATTATTATTTGTAGACAGAACTACATAATAAATAAAGGCTTGTGTTTCCAGGCATTCTTGATAAATATTAGCAATGCTTGTAGTAGAAGCGTTATTATTAGTACAGAGAAGAGAGACCAGAATGATATCTCAGGTACTTAAAGGGATAGTAATGTTTCACAGTAAAATCAGCTCCGATTAATCTTCATAGTATTTGGGCCATGGAGAGTGTTATTTCAATACTGTCAGAGTTGTAGTTGAAGGGTAATTGAATGATAAAGTATCCCCCTCTCGCCCCTTTTACCTAGTGTAATCCGCCTCCCCTAGGGTTGCCACCTTTTCCTAAAAAAAATACCGGCCATAGCTGTGGGTCGGTGAGGGCGGAGTCACAAAAGGGAGGAGCCACAAAAGGGGCAGAATGTTGTATGACCACTCTCAGACTAAGCAGTCTCTCTCTCTCTGACTAAGCACTCACTCTCTCAGACTAAGCACATACACACACTCTCTCTCAGACTAAGCACATACACACACTCTCTCTCAGACTAAGCACTCTCTCTCTCAGACTAAGCACTCTCTCTCTCTCAGACTAAGCAATCTCTCTCTCAGACTAAGCACTCACACACTCTCTCTTAGACTAAGCACTCACTCACTCTCTCTCTCTCTCTCTCTCTCTCTCAGACTAAGCTCTCCCAGACCAGTGTGGTGAAGGATCCCCTACACACAAAGGTGATCAGACCTCACAGTTAAGCCTTTGAGGCCTAGATGGGAATGAAACACATTTCCAAACATTAACCTCTCTGGTTCCCAAGGAGGTTAATGCAGAATCCCTTTGTAATAATGTCATAAAGGCTGGCAGCTGCCCTAGAACCAAAGAAGAACCCACAAGAGTATTTCCTACTGAGTAAATACTTCTCTCCCCCTTGTGCCTCTCTCTCCCCCATGTACTTCTCTCTCTCCCCCTTGTGCCTCTCTCTCCCCCATGTGCCTCTCTCTCCCCCATGTACTTCTCTCTCTCCCCATGTACTTCTCTCTCTCCCCCATGTACTTCTCTCTCTCTCCCCCTTGTGCCTCTCTCTCCCCCATATACTTCTCTCTCTCCCCCATGTACTTCTCTCTCTCTCCCCCTTTTGCCTCTTTCTCCCCCATGTACTTCTCTCTCTCTCCCCCTTTTGCCTCTTTCTCCCCCATGTACTTCTCTCTCTCTCCCCCTTTTGCCTCTTTCTCCCCCATGTACTTCTCTCTCTCTCCCCCTTTTGCCTCTTTCTCCCCCATGTACTTCTCTCTCTCTCCCCCTTTTGCCTCTTTCTCCCCCATGTACTTCTCTCTCTCTCCCCCTTTTGCCTCTTTCTCCCCCATGTACTTCTCTCTCTCTCCCCCTTTTGCCTCTTTCTCCCCCATGTACTTCTCTCTCTCTCCCCCTTTTGCCTCTTTCTCCCCCATGTACTTCTCTCTCTCTCCCCCTTTTGCCTCTTTCTCCCCCATGTACTTCTCTCTCTCCCCCTTTTGCCTCTTTCTTCCCCATGTACTTCTCTCTCTCCCCCTTTTGCCTCTTTCTCCCCATGTACTTCTCTCTCTCCCCCTTTTGCCTCTTTCTCCCCATGTACTTCTCTCTCTCCCCCTTTTGCCTCTTTCTCCCCCATGTACTTCTCTCTCTCCCCCTTTTGCCTCTTTCTCCCCCATGTACTTCTCTCTCTCTCCCCCTTTTGCCTCTTTCACCCCCATGTACTTCTCTCTCTCTCCCCCCCTTTTGCCTCTTTCACCCCCATGTACTTCTCTCTCTCTCCCCCTTTTGCCTCTTTCTCCCCATGTACTTCTCTCTCTCTCCCCCTTTTGCCTCTTTCACCCCCATGTACTTCTCTCTCTCTCTCCCCTTTTTGCCTCTTTCTCCCCATGTACTTCTCTCTCTCTCTCTCTCCCTTTTGCCTCTTTCTCCCCATGTACTTCTCTCTCTCTCTCTCCCTTTTGCCTCTTTCTCCCCATGTACTTCTCTCTCTCTCCCCCTTTTGCCTCTTTCACCCCCATGTACTTCACTCTCGCTCCCCCTTGTGCCTCTTTCACCCCCTTGTGCCTCTTTCACCCCCATGTACTTCTCTCTCCCCTTGTGCCTCTCTCCCCCGTGTACTTCTCTCTTTCTCTTCCCCTTGTGTCTCTCTCTCTCTCCCGTACCTCGTTTTCACTTTCCTCCACTGCCGACATCCGGAGCGCAACCACTCCAAACGCGGAGACGCCGCATGGAGTGTGCAGGGGTTTTCTTCCTCTGTCTGGGCGCCAGTTTTAAACTGGCCTCAGAACAGAGGAAGAAAATACCTGCACGCTCCACGCGGCGTCTCCGCATTTGGAGTGGTTGCGCTCCGGATGTCGGCAGTGGAGGAACTAAGACAGCAGTATCCGGCGGCTGTGGGGCTGCACAACTAATCGGTGCTCAACGAATCGATTAGTTGTTGCAGCCCTAGCCGGCAACATCGTTAAAGGCTGCCAAAGTGGTCTGGGAAGCGGGGCAAAGCATTAATACCGGCTTTTCAATGGCCGGTATAGAGGTTATACCGGCACCGGCTCAGCAGTGCTAATTACCGGCTGTGCCGGTAAAATACCGGCCGGGTGGCAACCCTAGCCTCCCCTCAGATGTGGAATCTGGTCTTAAGACCTGACAGCTCACAGCAAGGGACAATCTTCTTACTGTGATCATAAGGAAAACCCTGCCCCCTTGACAGGTTTTTCAGGTTTTTCCTTATGATCACTGAAGATTGTCCTTCTCTGTGATCCATCCGGACAGTCTTGTTGCTCTGAGGTGAGTAGTGTTACATCAGTAAAAGGGGCGGGAGGGGGATACTTTATCATTCAATTACTCTTGAACTACAACTCTGACAGTATTGAAGTAACACTCTCCACGGCCCAAATACTATGAAGATTAATCAGAGCTGTTTTTTTGGTGAAACATTACTATCCCTTTACCCTCACCCACAGACATCCCATGTCTCCTCACATCTGCTGTGCCATCTACTACTTCCTCATACAAAACTACTCTTTGGGCCTTATGCACACAATATATTTAGAACCATTCTGTAGCAATCCAGCTGACCATACGAGACAAATTAATATTCTTCATGTCTTTTTGCTTAAATTTGTCTTTTAACTCCCTGAATGCTAAAGAGGTATCTATGGACTGGTGCTACAAACTTCAGAAAGGCAGCTGAGTATTCTTCCTGGCTGCAGTGACACCACGGCAACCTGCACTGCCAATAAGAATGAGGATGCCACTGGCATCCTTAGCTCTTACAAGAGGTGTGTGAAAAGCTTGAGGTAGAGCTCAACAATTATGTCTGTTTGCTGTTAATGATTATATTCTCAGTGGAGGGAACAGGACTGATTAATAACATTTGAAGCTATATAATTTTTTATGGGGGGAACTGTGGTGCTTGCCCTTTAATACATTAATTACAGTGCAACTATGTCCTTTTCTGGGAATAGTATAAAACACACAAAGACAGACCAGATCAGGAGAGAAAAATCAAAAATCAAAGATTAATTGCAAAGTTGTAAATACTGTAATGGATATTAATATTTTATTTTATTTTGACTTATTTTAGTAGGATATGCATTGGAAAGATCTCTAGCATGTAAATGGTTAATTCATTTAAAATGCCTTATTTTTTAATTACATGTCCTTTTCCTTGATTCGCCTGCTTCTTGCTTCCACTATCAGAGAGGGGAGCACCTTTACCTGAAGTCAGTAAAACAAATTGGACAGTTAAAGGGATAGTAATGTTTCTAATTAATCATCATAGTATTTGGACTTTGGAGAGTGTTATTTCAATTCTGTCAGAGTTGTAGTTCAAGAGTAATTCAATGACAAAGTATGCCCCTCCCACCCTTTTACTGATGTAAAACTGTTCAGCCAGAGCAGAAGGGAGGTGCCCAGGTAGATTGCAGAGAGGGACAATCTTCAATTAAGATAAGGGAAAAACCTGAAAAACTTGTCAAGGGGGACAGGGCTTTCATTGTTCTCATAGGAAGAAGATTGTCCCCTGCTGTTATCTGTCTGGTCTATGGACTGGATTCCACATCTGAGAAGAGATGGCTTACACTAGGTAAAAGGGGAGGGAGGGGAAACTTTGCTTGTGAATATCTCTCAAACCATAAAGGTTTGAGAGATAAGACTGGCGAAAATTCTATTACAAAATCTGTCGAAAATTCTATTACAAAATCATTGCATTTAGTAACATTTCTTTATAAATTCGCAGCACCAGAATTTTCTCCAGTGGCACCATCACTTTTCCAAAACACAAGTACATGCCATTCAAGACTTTCAAAACTGGCAGAATTGTTTTTTTAAATGCCGACCTTCATTTTTAGGCCACTTTTACTCCACATTTTTCATAATGCCAGGTTTATAAATCCAACCCATAGTCGCATAGCAAAATAATTGATGAGGTTAAAAAATATATTAATCTATCAATTTAAGTCTTTGCCATATCAGCCTTGTTGATCCAGAGGAAGGCATAGAAAAACCCTACTGAAAACATATACAGTTAAGCCCCAAGTAAGTAAAAATATTTTTTACTTACTACAAAATGTAGTTGGATATCTCCCTTGATCAATATCCTATTTGCATTGCATAATTCTGTATATTCCTCTGTGACAGAAATGAATTCCACTACTTTTTAAAACAATGTATAATATCTGAAAACAAAGATAAGCACATAGTTCCACTCCCTTACTGCCCTTACTGTAAAACTCCCCTGCCTTTGTTTTTGTTGAAAGAACTATACCACCAGTCTTATTGGATGATGCTCTATTATAAACAAGGTGATGTTCCCTTCACAATCAGGAACTCTAGGAATCTGCCTCACGGCAATTGCTACCTTGGGTCTCTCTCACCCTAGCACACTATTTCCCCAGAGAACTATGCAGGAATTTATGTGAATTAGCAAATGCTTGCCCTGTTTGTTGTTGTGTGGGTGCCCTTCAGTACACTTTGATATATCTAAGGGCACCGTACATATTCCTACATAACCCTGATTATTTCTTCCTCAAAATGAAAGGGAAAAAAAATCTACTTATGGTTCAGAAATAGAATTATGTGGTTTGGCAACAAGAAATAAAGCCTTTCTATCTTCAGATCAGCGCTAAAGCCCAGCTCAGGTTGGTAGTAAGTGATATTCATTACCGTCTAGCAGCTGTTGGGGTGCTTATGTAGAATTAGCTTGTGGTCTTGTTCTCAATGCACATTAGGTTATCCACATCAATAGAACGTTTGTCACAAATGGAACACAACTTGGCAACTTCCAGAACATAACCAAAAGATGCCAAAATTGGTATATATATTTTATGACCAGATAATCTTCATCCAAAATTATTCTACAATGACATACCTTGAATTTATTTTTTTCTTTCTGCTTCCAGGACATGCGCTCTCTATTATTTAACGCACATGCTTTTTTCATTATCGTAAATATGCTGTGTTTGTAAAAAAAAAAAAAAAGCAATACAAATCCAACAGAAAACTGGAATTAACCCTTTGAGTGCCAGAGGGGTACGCAACACATTGTAAAGCAATGCATTGCGTACCCCTCTAGAGCTCAAAGGGTTATTGTATAAAATTTGAACTCCGTGGATAAGAAGCAATGAGTTGGAGGACATCTCTTGCATCTAAGGGGTTAAAGCAAAACTCAAGCTGAAATCCAACTTGCTATAATAGTCAGTGGTTACACGTAAATACTTATTTACGAGTCACACTGCCATGCTTAACTCCTTGGGTTCTAGAGAGACATGCAACTCCTTGGCCGAGATGCAGAAAGGTTTGGTAAGGGCTCAGGATGGCGGTGTTGTGTCAGATCAATGTCGAAGGCACAATGCTAGTATGCACTAATGTGTCTTCGCCATCATATACCCATCAGTCCCCCATCATCGCCAGCCTTCATCCCTTTGACAGGTTTAGGATTTTGCACTGAATCAACAATAACTCAGAACTGATAAGATAGCTCAGTTGGTTAATGCACCAGCTGCAGAATCTGTTCAAACCACAAAATCACGGATTCTAGTCCCAGCAACGTCAACTCAGCCTTTCATCTTTCTGAGGTAGATAAAATGAGTACCATTAAACTGGGTAATAATATCTACTGTACACCCCCAGGACATTCTTAAAAACATGTAACAATCTCAATGTATTCTTCCTGGTAAAATACTTTGACATTATTATTTCCATACAGAATAACGATCCATTATCTTATTCGTGTGTGTGACTCTTTTGGATTCCAAAGTAAATAAACACAGAGACACACAGTATAGGTAATGAGAGGTTTATTAGCAATAATCATAACAATAAAGCAAAAATACTTATCATCCAATGATCTCAGCACATATGGGAGAGCCCCTGATGGATCTGACCACCGCCCATTCAATCTTGCACATGCACAGCAGGACACGGACGCTTCCCGTTCCAGCTGAGCTCTTTATACCCTGTATCATAGCCTGATCAGGATGCTTTGACCTATCAGATTGCACAGTTAGTGTCAACAACCTACGTCACCATTATGCCCAGCTCATGCTCTGTGACTGCGAGGGTTAATGTAAACTAGTGATGATCGAGCACCCCAATGCTCGGGTGTTCGGGTGCTCTGGCCGAGCACCCCCGGAGGCTCGAGTGCTCGGCCGAGCACTCGAGCCCCATTGAAGTCAATGGGAGGACTCGAGCATTACACCAGGCACCCCCTGCTCTGATGAGGGGAGGGTGCCTGGTCCATAGGAAAAGGGCAGAAAATGATGGAAACACCACAGAAATGGTTCAGGGACAGCATAGGGAGGATGTCTGGATGCATCTTGGACTCCAACGTCGCTGCTGGGAACGATGTTTCGCCCGTAGTACGCCATTTTTACAGACTGACCGTAAAACACACAAAAAGGAAGATAAAAACGACTTTAGGCGAAAAATTGTTACCAAACAGTATTTGCTGTATATTTACTTGTATATCATCTGCAAATTCTGCAAAAAATTTCGATTTTTCGGAACTGGGGCCATGATTAAGAGGGAAACGTGCGCAGAGGCAAATTCTGCAAAAAATTTCCTCGATTTTTCTGAACTGGGGCCATGATTAAGAGGGAAACGTGCGCAGAGAAAAATTCTGCAAAAAATTTCCTCGATTTTTCTGAACTGGGGCCATGATTAAGAGGGAAACGTGCGCAGAGGCAAATTCTGCAAAAAATTTCCTCGATTTTTCTGAACTGGGGCCATGATTAAGAGGGAAACGTGCGCAGAGGCAAATTCTGCAAAAAATTTCCTCGATTTTTCTGAACTGGGGCCATGATTAAGAGGGAAACGTGCGCTGAGCCGACCATCTAAAATATTATGGGTGAGGGTCTGCTGCGGAGCTGACCATCCTAAACATTATATGCGAAGGCCCGCTAGTGAGCTGACGCTATAAAACATTATATGAGAGGGCCCGCTAGAGAGCTGACCCAATAAAACATTATATAAGAAGGCCCGCTGGTGAGCTGACCTATACAAAAAGTTGTCAAACAGGGCCCGCTGGTGAGCTGGCCCTATATAAAAATTATATCACAGGGCCCGCTGGTGAGCTGGCCCTATATAAAAATTATATCACAGGGTATATGGAAGAGAGTCAACCATATACCTGTTTTTTGGATGGAAGGGGTGAATGGGAATACAGAGTATTCCCATCATTGTAAATAACATATATAAAGTCACTTTATGTTCACCCGGGGCTTTCCTCCAGTGGAGTGGAGAAGTCAGGGGAAATCCAGGCCTTGTTCATTTTTATAAGTGTCAACCTATCAGCATTTTCGGTGGAAAGGCGGATACGCTTATCTGTTATGATGCCACCAGCAGCACTAAATACCCGCTCAGACAGAACACTGGCGGCAGGGCAGGCCAGCACCTCCAAGGCGTAGAGTGCCAGTTCATACCACGTGTCCAGCTTGGACACCCAGTAGTTGTAAGGCACAGAGGGATCATTGAGGACGCTGACACGGTCTGCTACGTGCTCCTTCACCATCTTCCAAAACTTTTCCCTCCTTGTGACACTAGGCTGCGCATCAGGGTGAGGGTGCTGGCGGGGTGTCATGAAGGTGTCCCACGCCTTGGAGAGTGTTGCCCTGCCTTTGTCGGAACTGCTGTGTGCTCCCCTTTTCTCCCCTTCTCGGTTGGCCAAGGTAGCACGTACTCTGCCGCCAGCGTTGTCAGATGGAAAATTTTGGAGCAATTTTTCAACAAGAACCTTCTGGTATTGCACCATTTTGCTTGTCCTCTCCACCGGAGGAATGAGAGATGAGAAATTCTCTTTGTAGCGGGGGTCCAGAAGGGTGAACACCCAGTAATCCGTGTTGTCTAAAATGCGTATAACGCGTGGTTCACGGGAAAGGCAGCCTAACATAAAGTCAGCCATGTGTGCCAGAGTACCAACAGGCAAGATTTCGCTGTCCTCACCAGGAGGATGACTCTCAATCTCCTCATCCTCTTCCTCCTCTTCTGCCCACCCACGCTGAAGAGATGGAACTAAAGTTCCATGGCTACCCTCTGTAGCGGAGGCAACCGTGTCTTCCTCCTCCTCCTCCTCCGCCTCCTCCAATTGTCGCTGAGAAGACGAAGTGAGGGTGCTCTGGCTATCACCTTGTGTAAGCTCTTCCTCCCGCATTTCCACCTCTTCCACATGCAAAGCGTCGGTTTTAATTGTGAGCAGCGAGCGTTTCAGTAGACACAGAAGTGGGATGGTTACACTGATAATAGCGTTATCGCCGCTCACCATCTGTGTCGATTCCTCAAAATTGCGTAAAACCTCACAGAGGTCTGACATCCATTCCCACTCCTCACTTCTGATTACAGGAAGTTGAACGGAGAGGCGACGACCGTGTAACAGCTGGTACTCCACTACTGCCCTCTGCTGCTCACAAAGCCGGGCCAACATGTGGAAGGTGGAGTTCCAGCGCGTGCTCACGTCACACAGCAGCCGGTGAGCTGGCAATTGTAAGCGCTGCTGCAGCTTCAACAGGCCGGCTGAAGCTGTTGATGACTTACGGAAATGTGCACATACGCGGCGCACTTTGGTCAAGAGATCATGCAAATTGGGGTAGGTTTTTAGAAATCGCTGAACCACTAAATTAAATACATGCGCTAGGCATGGTACGTGTGTGAGCTTGCCGAGCTCCAAAGCCGCCACCAAGTTACGCCCATTATCACACACAACCATGCCTGGTTGCAGGTTGAGTGGCGAGAGCCACTGCTCGGTCTGGTGACTAATCCCCTGCAACAGCTCTGAGGCCGTGTGCTGTTTGTCCCCAAGGCAGATCAGCTTCAGCACGGCCTGTTGACGCTTCCCCACTGCAGTGCTACACTGCTTACAGCTACCGGCTGATGGGTGAGTGGCGCTGCGCACAGAGAATTCGGAGGTGGAAACGGAGGAGGAGGAGCCAATAACGTAGGTGCTGGCGGAAACCCTGATGGAGGTAGGGCCCGCAATCCTCGGCGTGGGTAGCACCTGTGCCATCCCAGGGTCCGAGTTGCTCCCAGCCTCCACGACATTCACCCAGTGTGCCGTCAGGGAAATGTAGCGTCCCTGGCCACAAGCACTTGTCCATGTGTCAGTCGTTAAGTGGACCTTCCCAGTAACTGCGTTGGTCAGGGCACGGGTGATGTTACGGGACACATGGTGGTGTAAGGCGGGGACGGCACACCAGGACAAGTAGTGGCGGCTGGAGACTGCGTACCGAGGGACAGCTGCTGCCATCAGGCTGCGGAAGGACTCAGTCTCCACAAGCCTAAATGGCAGCATTTCGATGGCCAGTAATTTGGAAAGGTGTGAGGTTAGTGCTATGGCCTGTGGGTGGGTGGCTGGGTATTTTCGCTTGCGCTCAAATGCCTGGGGTAACGACATTTGGACGCTGCGCTGGGACAGGGAAGTGGATGTGGTCGCTGATGGTGCTTCAGATGGTACAGGTGCAGGGCGGGAGGTATGCGGGCCTGCGCCTTCGACAGGCGATTGGCCGGCACTGAAAACAGGGGAAGAGGAGGCAGTGGTGTGGCCTGCAGACACAGATTGGCGATCCGGGCGTTCCTCCCACTTATTACGGTGCTTGGATGCCATGTGTCGGATCATGCTGGTGGTGGTGAGGTTTCTAGTGTTCATGCCTCGGCTCATTCTGGTGTGGCACAGGTTGCAAACTACAATTTTTTTGTCGTCCGCACTTTCCTTAAAAAAACGCCATACCGCGGAACACCTAGCCCTTGGCAAGGGAGATTTACGCAAGGGGGTGCTCCGTGGAACATTTGCGGGCCGGTTTGGTGCGGTCCGCCTTCTTTCTTTAGCCACACCACTGCCTCTTCCAGCCTGTTGCGGTGCTGCAGATGGCTCACCCTCAGGACTGCTGTCATCGCTCGGCTCTCCACCTTCCCAGGTGGGGTCAGTCACCTCATCGTCCACCAAGTCCTCCTCCACTTCCTCACTCTGATCATCCTCCTCATTTCTTGATCCCACCACATACTCAGTCATTGACAACTGTGTATCATCCTCCTCATCAAGGTCTTGAGACAGTAATAGTGGTTGATTTGATGGCAACTGTGTCTCATCATCATCATCCACTTCCTTTGACCTTAAATGCCGTTCCCCTCTGTCATCTTCTTGTGATTGGGTACCCTCTAGAGGTTGTGAATCAGGGCACAAGATGTCATGTTCCTCTGCAAGCGTGCTTGGAGAGAGGTTCAAATGAAGGATTGGTGATGAGACGAGCTCCTCACTATATCCCAGTGTGGGATCACTTCTTTGGCCAGACCCTCTATGGTGGGAGGAAGGATGATCAGGGTGAGGATTATGTTGACCAGACTCTTGGCTACTGAGAGTGGACTTGGTGGAAGACAGGGTGGTGCTTAACAGACCGGAAGCAGTATCACCTGAAATCCAACCGACCTCCTGTTCGCAGTGGTCTGACCTCGAGAGTGATGTCCTGCGACGCCCTGTAAACTGAGACATGAAGCTAGGTATGGTGGATGTCTTTCTTTCTTGTGCTCTGGCACCAGGCACAGTTTCTACGCGTCCTGACCCGCGCCCTGAACTATCAGGATCACGTCCACTTCCCCGTCCCTTTTTACCCGCCTTCTTCATATTACACGGAATATGTGCTGCTAATCAGCAAATTTGCACACTAAACAGAATGTGCTGCTAATCTGCAACTTTGCACACTAAACAGAATGTGCTGCTAATCTGCAACTTTGCACACTAAAAAGAATGTGCTGCTAATCTGCGGCTAGGCACAGTGAAAGGAATATGTGACGTTTATTTTTTACACTTTGCACACTAAACAGAATGTGCTGCTAATCTGCAACTTTGCACACTAAACAGAATGTGCTGCTAATCTGCGGCTAGGCACAGTGAAAGGAATATGTGACGTTTATTTTTTACACTTTGCACACTAAACAGAATGTGCTGCTAATCTGCAACTTTGCACACTAAAAAGAATGTGCTGCTAATCTGCGGCTAGGCACAGTGAAAGGAATATGTGACGTTTATTTTTTACACTTTGCACACTAAACAGAATGTGCTGCTAATCTGCGGCTAGGCACAGTGAAAGGAATATGTGACATTTATTTTTTACACTTTGCACACTAAACAGAATGTGCTGCTAATCTGCGGCTAGGCACAGTGAACAGAATGTGCTGCTAATCTGCGGCTAGGCACAGTGAAAGGAATATGTGACGTTTATTTTTTACACTTTGCACACTAAACAGAATGTGCTGCTAATCTGCAACTTTGCACACTAAAAAGAATGTGCTGCTAATCTGCGGCTAGGCACAGTGAAAGGAATATGTGACGTTTATTTTTTACACTTTGCACACTAAACAGAATGTGCTGCTAATCTGCAACTTTGCACACTAAACAGAATGTGCTGCTAATCTGCGGCTAGGCACAGTGAAAGGAATATGTGACGTTTATTTTTTACACTTTGCACACTAAACAGAATGTGCTGCTAATCTGCAACTTTGCACACTAAAAAGAATGTGCTGCTAATCTGCGGCTAGGCACAGTGAAAGGAATATGTGACGTTTATTTTTTACACTTTGCACACTAAACAGAATGTGCTGCTAATCTGCGGCTAGGCACAGTGAAAGGAATATGTGACGTTTATTTTTTACACTTTGCACACTAAACAGAATGTGCTGCTAATCTGCGGCTAGGCACAGTGAACGGAATATGTGACGTTTATTTTTTACACTTTGCACACTAAACAGAATGTGCTGCTAATCTGCGGCTAGGCACAGTGAACAGAATGTGCTGCTTATCTGCGGCTAGGCACAGTGAACGGAATATGTGACGTTTATTTTTTACACTTTGCACACTAAACAGAATGTGCTGTTAATCTGCAACTTTGCACACTAAACAGAATGTGCTGCTAATCTGCAACTTTGCACACTAAACAGAATGTGCTGCTAATCTGCGGCTAGGCACAGTGAAAGGAATATGTGACGTTTATTTTTTACACTTTGCACACTAAACAGAATGTGCTGCTAATCTGCAACTTTGCAAACTAAAAAGAATGTGCTGCTAATCTGCGGCTAGGCACAGTGAAAGGAATATGTGACGTTTATTTTTTACACTTTGCACACTAAACAGAATGTGCTGCTAATCTGCAACTTTGCACACTAAACAGAATGTGCTGCTAATCTGCAACTTTGCACACTAAAAAGAATGTGCTGCTAATCTGCAACTTTGCACACTAAACAGAATGTGCTGCTAATCTGCAACTTTGCACACTAAACAGAATGTGCTGCTAATCTGCAACTTTGCACACTAAACAGAATGTGCTGCTAATCTGCGGCTAGGCACAGTGAACGGAATATGTGACTTTTTTTTTTTAATCTGTGCCCCCCCAAACAAAATATAACTGCTGCCCCCACACAATAGTCCTAAAAAGGACTTTTGGGTCTTTATATGTTGTTCAAACACACTTTTCTTCTCCCTACACTGACTTTCCCTTCCTATCCTCATCTCTCCCTGGCTAAGACTGAGCCGAACTCGCTGGTCAGGTGCTATACAGCACCCGATCACGGGTTCTGGCCAGCCAAACAGTGTAATGCCAGCAGCCAACATGGCTGCTGGCATTACACTGATGTCAGAGCCTCCCCGCACGTTTATTGGCTGCGCAGCAGCCGCAAAACACGCGGGGAGGAGACCCGAACATGGCGGGCGAGCACATGCGGTACTCATACGAGTACCGCCATGTGCCGAGCAGAGCGATGCTCGAGCCGAACCGAACTTCGGCCGAGCATGCTCGCTCATCACTAATGTAAACACATCCTCGCGTTCTGCAGTCTGCAAAAATCAGCACTTCTTATTATTGCTGCATAGCCTTGAAAATGTAACATAATGTAACTGAATAAAGACCATGCACAGAAGATTCATAAGAAATGCATTAACCCCTTAGTAATTCCTGATTAAACCCTTCGTGCTTGGGATGGGACCATATTTATACATCCCCATATACATGTGGGTGTGATCATATGTTAATGCGGCTCCTTGCCACTTGCACTAAACCCCAACAGCAGCCTTGAGGATGGCGATGCTAGGATCTCCTTGTAGTTCTCTGTGGAGCCAGAGGAAAGTTTGTCGTCTCTGCTAAAGAGCAGAGACATCAGATGCCCTCCTTTAACCCTTCCAGTACCATAGGGATGTGTGTAGCACATACCCCCGTGGCACTGAAATGGTTAAAAGCTGCACTATTAACATTTTTTTTTTGTTGCCAATATTTCTGTATTTTAAAATGTAACTTGCAATGAAGGAAAACAAGTAGGATTGCCACCTTTTCTTCAAAAAAAATACCAGCCAAGGCATTCTCTCCATAGACTTAACATTGGAAAGAAGCCAATTTTTTACCGGCCTGCCAGTAAAATACCGGCTGGGTGGCAACCCTAAAAACAAGTTGTGATAGCAGGCTTTGCACCCTGGTCTCACTGTATGTGAAACCAGCCCCTTACCCACTAGGCTACAGGCAAAATCTTCTGAAAGCATTAACTCTTTGAGTGCCAGCGGGGTACGGAACACACCCTCTGGCACTCAGAGGGTTAATAAACAGACAGACACACACACACACACCCTTTATCTTTTTTATCTACTTGCATCCAAAGGGTTGAATTTAAGATTTTAAACCTTTAACCCTTTGAGTACCACAGAGGTATCCAACACAATGGGTTAAGGTGCAGAAGGGGTGTGCAAAGTATTGCTTTACAATGCTTTACACAGTCTTCTTGTCCTTAAAGTATTAACCCTTTGAGAGCCAGAGGGGCACACAAAGCAACTCATTGTGTGCCCCTCTGGCACTAAAAGGGTTAAGACATTCCTTGTGTTGCTTTTTTCCCTGTAAGTCTGTCTCCTTGCAGTGTCTTAGAGGAGTACAACCTCTAGGAACTTCGACTGTTATTGCTTTCTTATAGGGGTATTATGAGTTAGTTATAAATGGCTCTTAATTTAACAGCAGTACTTCCCTAGGTAGATGCTAGTCAAACATACATCAGTTATGTCTGGATGATTTCTAAATTGTATTTAATCTCTGCTATACTCTACTGTTCCTTAGTTGCAGTTTACAAACATTATGCAGGAAGCTGTAGATAGAATGCATAAAGTGTGTGCGTGGGTATGTGTTTATCATCATATCATACAATAATATAAAAGGACAGATGTATGTTTGTCCGATGCAGTCATGCGCAGTAGAGACTGCCTGAACGCACAGAAGTAGTCATGCGCAGTAGAGACTGCCTGAAAGCACAGAAGCAGTCATGCGCAGTAGAGACTGCCCGAACGCACAGAAGCAGTCATGCGCAGTAGAGACTGCCTGAAAGCACAGAAGCAGTCATGCGCAGTAGAGACTGTTGTTCGGGCAGTCTCTACTGCGCATGACTGCTTCTGTGTGTTCAGGCAGTCTCTACTGCGCATGACTGCTTCTGTGCGTTTGGGCAGTCTCTACTGTGCATGACTGCTTCTGTGTGTTCAGGCAATCTCTACTGCGCATGACTGCTTCTGTGTGTTCGGGCAGTCTCTACTGCGCATGACTGCTTCTGTGTGTTCGGGCAGTCTCTACTGCGCATGACTGCTTCTGTGCATTCGGGCAGTCTCTACTGCGCATGACTGCTTCTGTGCATTCGGGCAGTCTCTACTGCGCATGACTGCTTCTGTGCGTTCGGGCAGTCTCTAGTGAGCATGACTGCTTCTGTGCGTTCGGGCAGTCTCTACTGTGCATGACTGCTTCTGTGCTTTCAGGCAGTCTCTAGTGAGCATGACTGCTTCTGTGCTTTCAGGCAGTCTCTAGTGAGCATGACTGCTTCTGTGCGTTCGGGCAGTCTCTAGTGAGCATGACTGCTTCTGTGCGTTCGGGCAGTCTCTACTGCGCATGACTGCTTCTGTGCGTTCGGGCAGTCTCTACTGCGCATGACTGCTTCTGTGCGTTCGGGCAGTCTCTACTGTGCATGACTGCTTCTGTGCGTTCGGGCAGTCTCTACTGTGCATGACTGCTTCTGTGCGTTCGGGCAGTCTCTACTGTGCATGACTGCTTCTGTGCGTTCGGGCAGTCTCTACTGCGCATGACTTCTTCTGTGCTTTCGGGCAGTCTCTACTGTGCATGACTTCTTCTGTGCGTTCGGGCAGTCTCTACTGCGCATGACTGCTTCTGTGCATTTGGGCAGTCTCTACTGCGCATGACTGCTTCTGTGCGTTCAGGCAGTCTCTACTGCGCATGACTGCTTCTGTGCATTCGGGCAGTCTCTACTGCGCATAACTGCTTCTGTGCATTCGGGCAGTCTCTACTGTGCATGACTGCTTCTGTGCGTTCGGACTGTCTCTACTGCGCATAACTGCTTCTGTGCATTCGGGCAGTCTCTACTGCGCATGACTTCTTCTGTGCGTTCGGACTGTCTCTACTGCGCATAACTGCTTCTGTGCATTCGGGCAGTCTCTACTGCGCATGACTTCTTCTGTGCGTTCGGGCAGTCTCTACTGCGCATGACTTCTTCTGTGCGTTCGGACTGTCTCTACTGCGCATAACTGCTTCTGTGCATTCGGGCAGTCTCTACTGCGCATGACTTCTTCTGTGCGTTCGGGCAGTCTCTACTGCGCATGACTGCTTCTGTGCATTTGGGCAGTCTCTACTGCGCATGACTGCTTCTGTGCGTTCAGGCAGTCTCTACTGCGCATGACTGCTTCTGTGCATTCGGGCAGTCTCTACTGCGCATAACTGCTTCTGTGCATTCGGGCAGTCTCTACTGTGCATGACTGCTTCTGTGCGTTCGGACTGTCTCTACTGCGCATAACTGCTTCTGTGCATTCGGGCAGTCTCTACTGCGCATGACTTCTTCTGTGCGTTCGGACTGTCTCTACTGCGCATAACTGCTTCTGTGCATTCGGGCAGTCTCTACTGCGCATGACTTCTTCTGTGCGTTCGGGCAGTCTCTACTGCGCATGACTTCTTCTGTGCGTTCGGGCAGTCTCTACTGCGCATGACTTCTTCTGTGCGTTCGGACTGTCTCTACTGCGCATAACTGCTTCTGTGCATTCGGGCAGTCTCTACTGCGCATGACTTCTTCTGTGCGTTCGGGCAGTCTCTACTGCGCATGACTTCTTCTGTGCGTTCGGACTGTCTCTACTGCGCATAACTGCTTCTGTGCATTCGGGCAGTCTCTATTGCGCATGATTGCATCGGACAAACATACATTTTGCCTTTTATCATGCACTTTGACCCATGTACACAGGCTTTTATACTAATGTATATAGATAGATAGAGATAGATTGAAAGATAGAGATATATAGATATACCTGATTTCTATATAAAGGAACCCCACCTAAATCCTCAGATTAAGAGCCATTTACTCCTAGGACTGGGGCAGTTCGCTGTTCTCCCTCCAGCTATTGGGGTACATCTCCTGAAAATTGTAGTCCCCCAACAACCAGAGATCCAACAAGGGACTTTCCTAGCCCTAGAATATTGGGAGCTGTAGTCTCTCTAATAGCCAAAGTGACAAAGATTCCCTACTCCTATCCTTAAGTATGATCCATTAAGCTATCAAATCTTCTCCAAGATTTTGTATACCTTGCTCCTGCCCCCCCTCTTAACTTGTCCCCCTGGTGCTGGCTTGCAAATTTATTAGTTTTACCAATATTTTCTTTCTTAGTTCTGTAAAGCAAGCTCCAACTTTGCTAGCACTGGCTATGTGAAGATCTGAACCCACATGTTTATTTTCCCAAGCTATAAAAAGTTTATAGGAGCAGCTGGGATCCATATAGGTCACTGTGCAGTAATTTGCCACTACATTCCACTGCCGTACAGAAGACCACTTGTCCAATACCGATGGGACATCCTGGTGACACAGATGATTACAAGCCAACAAGAACACAAACACCTCCAAAAATATATCCCAGATATAAAAAAGAAGAAAATATAAATTGCTTATTTGCCCTTTTTTTTCCTTCCTGTAAAAATCTTGGTCTTTTAACTCTTTCACTCATAAGGTCAGCTTTATGCTTAGCGCACACTATAGCATTGAGATGAACGGTGTGATCATGTGCTAAACCACTAGTGCAATTTAGCGAATGAGGTCCTTTGAGAGACTTGTGGTGTTAACGTATAGGACCCAAAGAGGCTCCTCTTAAACACTGATTTCCAAGCCAAAAAAGCATACAGTACTCTATGGGATCTATGTTCTGTATTGACCGCAAGATTTCAAGGACATAAGCTACAGCGCTTCCAGTGTATTTTAACCCTGTGAGTGACAGAGAGGTGCACAATGCATTGCCATTGCTTTGCCCACCAATATAACGGTGTGATAAAGAGGTGATAAAGCGGAGATAACTTCTCCAGTGATATCTCTTGTCCAGTTCCTATGATATGCTATGGAGCCTATACACTAAGATCTCTCCAACAATACTGTAGGAACTGGAGAAGTGATATCACTGGAGAAGTTATCTCCACTTAATCACCTCTTTATGATGTCTTAGTACATTACCCCCCAGTTCTCTTTATTCATCAGCCTTATACACTAAGGAGTGATAAAGATGTGATAAGGTGGAGATGACTGCTTCAGTGATATCATTACTCCAGTTCCTATGTTATTAGCCAATACACTAAGATCTCTCCACTTTGGAGATCTTAGTGCATAGAATAACACAGGAACTGGAGTAACGATATCAATGGAGAAATCATCTCGGCTTTTTTCATAATCGCCCTGGAAATCCTGGGAAGAACATGGGTGATGGTAACGCTATTCTAGCGATAAAGGGTGTTACACATGTTTTGGCCCTCTCAAAAACAGTCAGTTTCATGCAAATGCAGGAATTAAAGAATATTTATGAGGGTAAAATAGACATTTCTATGTGCACCTCAATGCTAATTTGATGTTCACATGGCATGAATGAAAATGGTATCCTATCAAAATGTCAACCTTACCTTGGTGACCATCCCAGAGGCGCATTAAATATGTTGCCAGGTTAAAAATGGAGACATAAGAATCTCTGCCCTGTGACAAGGGCGACATGTGCAAGAAAGAAAACAGGCAAAAAGTCTGCCAGGCTGAGATTAGCGAATTAGATTTACACGCAGAGGAGCAAGCATGACTGTGATGCCCCATCGGCATCATTGCAGGGACTATTATGTGGCACTCAAAGGGTTAATGGACGGTGTGAGTATGAGTTAATTCCATTCTGGCCATTAACCTTTTGAGTGCCGCATCACAGCCCTTGCTCCTCTGCACCTGCTGCATGTAAATCTCATTCGCTCATTCTGCTCAGCTTGGTACGCTTTTTGCCCCCTTTTCCTTCTTGCACGTGTTGCCCCTGTCATGCGGGCGAGATTCTGAGGTCGACATTTTCAACCTGCCAACATATTTATTGAGTCCCTGGGTTGGTCACCAAGTAGAGGGTGACATTTTGATAGTGAACCAATGAAAACTACTGTACAGGAGGCTCTACAAGATGGTGAGATGGCTCAGTTGGTTAAGGCACCAGCAACAGAATCTGTTCTGACTGCAGAATCACAGGTTCTAGTCCCAGCAGGGTCAACACAGCCTTTTGCCTCTCTGAGGTAGATAAAATGAGCACCATTAAATTGGGTAATAATATCAATACCCCCAGGACATACTAGAAAACGAGAGACAATCTCAAGTATCCTTCCTGGTAAAATACTTTGACATTATTATTTATCTTTCCATTGAAGAAAGGTATTACTATAATTCAGGTGCAATGCAATAAAGCTGTAGAGGTGCAATTCTGGAGCAAACCAACTGCATCACAGGGGACAAATACAAATTCCCCAAATTCAGATGGATGTAAATAGGGTTCTTAACCCCTTTACTACCAGAGAGGTATCCAATGCATTGCTTTAGAGACCTCTCTGGCATTTAAGGGGTTAAAACCCAATTTAAATAAAAGCTCATCTTCATTTATACCCTATGGCCCAGTTGGTTTTCCACAGATTGCCCCTTTCTAGGTTATTGAACTGCACCTTTTATCTCAAAAATCCCCATTATATTCTGTGTGAAAACAGGCATAAATCCAGTGAGAAATATTAACCCTTTGAGTTCCAGAGGGGTACGGAACGCATTCTGTACCCCTCTGGCACTCAAAGGGTTAAAGGAGGCAATAGAATCCAGACCTACTGTGACATCACTTGCTCTGTTATTAACCCCCTGCATGACAAATTTCTTCAACATATTTATCCCTTTGAGTGCCAGAGGGGGTATGGAATGCATTACATACCCCTCTGACACTCAGAGGGTTAACCTTTGCTTCCCAGAAAGGTATCCAGAACATTGCAACATAACGTGTTGGATTCCACTGTAGCACTCAAAGGGTTAATCGACATCACCTGCCTATTCCAATACGCTGATTTTATTATAGACTAAGGTAAATAGACGAATTCCCCAACTTCTACATCTGTATTTGAACTTCTCCTATGTCTGAACCTGGAGTCATTCTGGGGCAAACCAACTGCACCATAGGGGAGAAATCAAAATTCCCATTGACTTAAATGGTGCATTTAAACCCTTTAAATGCTATAGAGTTATCTAACACATTGCATTGAGACCACCATAGCATGTAAGGGGTTAATAGCCCAGTGTAAATCAATGGGATTTTGGAGATTTTTTTTCATTCTCCCCATGTTGGTTTAAGCCCAAAACTGCATATCTCTAGCTTAATAAAACCCTGTATGTTATAGTAGTTCCCAGCCTGTGCCTCCAGGTCCCACTAACAGGCCAGGACTTAAGAATTTCCTGCTAGAGCACAGGATGATCAAAGGTTCTGTCAATTTGATTAACCCTTTAAGTACCAGAGGGGTGCACAACCCTTAAGGGTTAACTCACCTGCTCTCTACCAAGGGAATTGTCAAATCCTGGACTGTTTGTAGGCAGTGGCATAACAATAGGGGTCGCAGGGGTAGCAACTGCGACCTGGTGCATCACTCCAGGGGCCCGGCCGCCCGCCTGGTACCCACAGCAAGCTGAGGCCTGTGCCTTCTTTGGCACAGACCTCTATTAGCAGCCGAGATCCCTCTCTATCTTCGGCATTCAAGCAATGCAGAACTGGAGAAATAGTAAACTGGAGAAGCCATTCCCCACTTTATTACCTCTTTATCACACCTTAGTGAATCTCCCCACTTCTGTATTAGCTCCACAGAATAACATAGGAACTGGAGAAGTGATATCGCTGGAGAAGTCATCCCCACTTTATCACCTCTTTATCATCGCTTAGTGAATCCCCCCCCCCCCCTTCTGTATTAGCTCCACAGAATAACATAGGAACTGGAGAAGTGATAAACTGGAGGAGTCATCACCACTTTATCACATCTTTATCACCGCTTAGTGAATCTCCCCCAAGGTATCCTAATATTTAAAAAAAAATAGCACAGCTGATTTATTTTGAAATGGAGCCGATTTCCATTACTTTAATAGTCAGGAACACACCTTTGGCATATCCCTAAATAAATTCTGTGCTCCTCTGCCATAAGCTATTTTTTGCACTAAATGAAGTGTCTTCTCACTTCTCCCAGCACAGATGCAGCAGTTGTAGGAGATGGAAATTAAGCAGAAGAAATTGCACCACTTGTATTAAAGAAAAACAAAACTTTTTCCTTTCAGTGGGGATTTTTCTTTGGTACATATAGGCTTGTTCTAGATTTAACCCTTCGAGTGTCAGAGTGGTACGTAACTCATGATCAACACACTGGCAGTTCATTTTCTAGCAGGCAAATCCGGAAACACCACCCTCTCTCTGCCCCCCCCCAGTCACAGATGGAGACACACTGTACAATTAATGTTTTTCCCTGTGGGTGTATCGGTGAAGCTGCATCGCTTGGACTCTATGAGAAGAACTTGCGTTCATTGACTTCAGTGACAGTCGGGAGCTACCCTGCCTGGTTCGTGTGACCGCTGCTCCCAGACATAATACTCCCACTCACATAAGTAATACATGCACCACGGTGCTGTTGTCCCCGCCTTTTCATGCACCAACCAGCTGATGATCTCTCACTGGCTGGCAGTGCATGTTGATGGAAAGGTATGGCAGTTTCTGTCCTGTGTATCCATTTTGGGTCCGGTCTCGTCTTCCTTAGTGCCAGCTCCTCTGAAAGTGCGACAGAGCATGATGAGAGCAGAGATTGCTTACATTACATACCATTAGCCAGTGGGGTCTGTCTGTCTGTTGGCTAATTATTGTGTATCTGGCTGGCAGAGTGTCATACCATGGCTTCATTCCACTACTGTGTTTTGTCCTGGTGTGGGTTCAGTTGGGAAGTGGGAACCAGACTTAAAGGGATAGTAATACTTCATTTTAACTTTATTTTATGTTGTAGGCATTAAAAAAACAAGAAGAACGATACAAGTCTTATCATTCAAACCTTTATGGTTTATGAGATATTCACAAGCAAAACTTCCCCCTCCCGCCCCTTTTACCTAGTGTAAACAATCTTTTCTCAGATGTGGAATGCAGTCTATAGACCAGATAACAGCAGGGGACAATCTTCTTCCTATGAGAACAATGATAGCCCTGCCCCCCTTGACAAGCTTTTCAGGTTTTTCCCTTATCTTAATTGAAGATTGTCCCTCTCTGCAGTCTATCTGGGCACCTCCCTTCTGATCTGGCTGAGCAGTGTTACATCAGTAAAAGGGGCGGGAGGGGGACACTTTGTCATTGAATTACTCTGGAACTACAACTCTGACAGAATTGAAATAACACTCTCCAAAGTCCAAATACTATGATCATTAATTAGAGTTGCTTTTATTATGAAACATTACTATTCCTTTAAATTATGTCCTGGGTATTCTGGGACATGTGGTCACCCTACTGTTAGTGGTCCCTGAAGACACAGGGGGAGAATGACTGTTATAGAGCTTATCCTGCTGAGTAAGTGCACACCTACTACTTTCAGTTGTTTTACTCAAAATGGTTCTAATTGTCAGTAAGTGAATTACAGTGTGATTACTTCCTGAAAGTTCAAACTGACGGGAAGTGGCACAGCAGTTTCTATCACATACTATGGAGAATGTTTGTCAGTGACTCACTTCTCCTAGAGAATGCAACAGAATAACCAAAGAGAATCTAAGCACTAGAGGGCACAACTAATGTCATACTTCTAAGAACAGCTTATGTTTTTTTAACATTAGAGACCCTTTAGCCCCTTGAGAGCCAGAGGGGTATCCAGTGTATTGTTTTAAAATGAATTGGACACACCCCTGACACTCGAAGGGTTTACAAGTATACTGCGCGAATTATAATATTGGTTTATAAAGTCTATGGAACATCCCCAGAGACCCCTGGTGGAATTGTGAATGGTGGGCCCTATATGTGTATATATATATATATATATATATATATATATATATATAGTTAAAGGAGCAGTAAACTTTTTTATGAAATGTTTATGTTATTTAGCGTTTCCTGCTGAGTAAAACAAGGGTACTCCCACTGCTGTCAGTTGTTTTATTCAGAAGTTACAAAGGTTGAAATAATCTGGAAGTGAATTTCCTGTGCATCTACTTCCTGATAGTTCTGACAGGAAGTGACTCAGCAGTTTCTATCACATTCTATGGAGAACTGTATTTCACTGACTTTCCTCTCCATTAGAACAGGAGAACTAATTGGAATTTGATCACTAGAGTGCACTGCTAATGTAAATAAACACGGGTTTAAACTGTAATAACTCTGGAAATATGCATCTCTCAGCAGTGGGAGCACCCTTATGTCACTCAACTGGAAATGTCCTACGATATATGTGTTTTTATTAAAAAAGTTTCCTGCTCCTTTAAACACTTAGGATCCTCTAATGTTTAGTGGTAGCCTTCCTATTTTCCCCCTCCATATCTGTGGGAACCATATCCAACCAGAACTGTTGGAATTTAAAGGTGAGGCCCACAGCTACTACAGTCCTACAGAGAACATGGAGTAAGCTGTCCACATATCCCTTTAAATTCAGGGACACTTCTAAAACCACACACTGCAGGGTTGCGCTGACTAATGTCCTGTGCAGTCTTGCAGAACTAAAGTTTCATAAGCATCCATGATTTAAAGGGATATGTCATCACCTGATCCCTGGGTATGTCCATGCTATAAAATGCCCCTGTAATAAAAATGTAAAAAATACTGAAACAATTTTAGGACAAGCCAACTACAACATAGCAGAGAAATTAGCATTCCCACTGGTTTAACCCTTTGGGTGCCAGAGAGATATCCAACGCATTGCGTTGGATACCTCTCTGGCACTCAAAGGGTTGAACATAGTTTTCATTTCCTTGAATATTAGAGAGTTATCCATTCTCTAACATTCAACATGTTAAAAGCTCCATTCAACCTGGAGAACATTATGGGAATTTGTATTTTGTCTCTGTGGTACAGTTGTCTTGATTCAGAATTACTCTCTTTCCTTTGAACAAGGGGGTCTAAGAGAAGTTCAGATAGGTACGTAAAAGTTACAGTTTGCCTATTTGCCTTTTATTGGTTTAAAAAACACAAAATAGCATTTTAGATTAAGCAGGGGATGTAATTTAACCATCGTTATGTTAGATCAGTGATTCTTAGCTCCAATCCTCTGGGTACATCAACAGGTCCTGTTTTCAGGCTTTCCCTAATTCAATACAAACAGCTCAATCACAGTCCCTGAGCCACTGATTATTCAGCTGTGATTAAAGAGGGGTCTCTTGAAAATCTATCCTGTTGGCATTTCCCTATGACCTTGAGAGTACAATGCTATATGGCTTCAAAGCAGATATGTTGATCCAGGGAACTATCTGAGTGCCATTTGGAGTCAGGAAGGAATTTTTTTACCCACTTGGGGCTACATTGGAAATGGCTACAAAGGCCTTTTTTTTTGCCTTCCTAAACAGGGGTATTTTTGGCATGGGCTGGACTTGATGAACGCATGCCTTTTTTCAGCCCCATCAACTATGTTACTGTGTTACTAGAGAGAGATCTCCAACTCTAGGAGGTGTGATAAAGAGGTGATAAAGCGGAGAGGACTTCTCCAGTCAGGGCCGGATTTGCCATAAGGCAAGTAGGCATCTGCCTAAAGGTGCACCCCACAGGGGGCGCCTGTCACTGAAATAAATTTTTTTAAAATACTTTTATTCACAGCTCTCGCACTGCACACAGTGGCAGCAGTAACAAGCTGCACAGTAAGATCTGTGCCTTCTTCGGCACAGACCTGTATGCTGTTGCTCCCTTGTCGGCTCTTTAGATAATGCAGAGCGCTGGGAGATGACATCATCTACATGACATCATATCCCAGCGCTCTGCATTATTGAAGAGAAGACCGCGCGGGAGCAAAAGCATACAGTCTGTGCAGGAGGAGGCACAGACTTTTCCTGCTGCTGGACCACCAGGGAGGTAGGAAACGGATATGGGGGGGGGGCAATGTGAAGATGATGGGGGCAGTGTGGCTGTGATGGGGGCAATGTGAGGGCAAGTTGGAGCTGATGGGGGCAATGTGAGAGCAAGTTGGAGATGATGGGGGCAAGTTGGAGCTGATGGGGCAAGTTGGAGCTGATGGGGGCAATGTGAGGGCAATATGGTTATGTGGGGGTAATGTGAAGATTGGATTTTCGTATAGGTGTCCAGTGGTGATGGCCAATGGGGGGGGGTCTTCAGATTTCTGTGCCTACAGGCTCCTAAGATGTAAATCCGTCCCTGTCTCCAGTGATATCACTTCTCCAATTCCTATGTTATTCTATTGAGCAAATGCATTAAGATTTGTCCAGCTCTGGAGATCTTACTGCATAGTCCCTATAGAATAACATAGGAACTGGAGAAGTGATATCACTGGAGAAGTCCTCTCTGCTTTATCACATCTTAGCGAATAACCCCATTATCTTCTCAGTGCAGTGATTTGCATAGCTGGGATCTCTCCAGATTTGCCCCGGAGACTCCGGTTTTCACTCTGCATTACCGGGACCCAGGGGCAGAGGTTGATTCTCAAGATGTGGGGAGTTTCTATTGAAACTCTGCCCACTTCTGTTCCTTCCCTGTCCTTCCCATTTCCCTCTCACGTCTCTTCCTACCCCAGCCATTTCTAACTATTTTTTGTGAGTTTCTTAAGCTCCACCCCCACTCACGATTAAGCCCCACCTACTTTTGCTGCAAATTACATAATCTATTCTACCCAACAAGCACCACAGGATTCCTGCTCCGGGGAGTCCAGAAGATAAAGTTCCCAGGTATGATGATTTGTCCCTGTTCAGTTATACAGCAGAGTTCAGATGTAACAAACACTAAATAAAATACACCTGACTGATGTATAAAGGACAAGATCCTAAGATAATCCTTCTCTTCAACAAATTAACACTTTACAGTTCAGAGGGGTGCAGAGCCCATTACGAAGCAATGCGAGTACACGAGTCTGGTCTGTACAGTGTTACAAACCACTTATTTCATGGGTATATTTCCCCTTTAATTATTTAAGAACCAGAGGTATGTGCACCACATTGTTTCTCAAAGCTTTGCACACTCCTCTGAAAAAAATCCACTAAGTGACAAAAAGTATAGGCAATATGATTTAAAGGGATAGTAATGTTTCACAAAAACAGCAGCTCCAATTAATGTTCATAGTATTTGGCCCATGGAGAGCATTACTTCAATACTGTCAGAGTTGTAGTTCAAGAGTAATTGAATGATAAAGTATCTCCCTCCCATCCCTTTTACCTAGTGTAAGCCACCTCCCCTCAGATGTGGAATCCGGGCCTAGATGCACTAAAGGTCGAAGAGGGCTACGAGTGTCGATGTTCTGTCAGAGCAGTGTCGTAGCCACATTAGTGCAGCTTTGACATCTACTGTAAGCGCTCCATTCACTGAGTGAACCATGTCATGGGGTTCATTGTTAGGAAGCAGCCATGCTCTCTGATCATTTAATCAGTCACCCGGTTTGACCCCAGTGACTGATTTAATGATGGGAGCGCATTGCTCCGTTTACCTTGAATGAATCCACTGACCGGGTTCATTCATTCATTCAGATCTTGGTGCTGCGGGCGGATGTAAAGCCGGCAGAATGAAGAAGGCTGTAAATGTCTTTGGGGTCACCCCATGGATCAGCTATCCTTTTGGATAGCTAATTCATGGTAGGGTGGCTATCAGAAGGAGTCCTGGTGCCCCCTTTGAGGTCTGATCATTTAATATCACAATAAAAGCGCATATAAGCTATGTTTCACATAGCTTATATGTGCTTAATGTTATTAATGGGCAATTGTTGGCCTCATGTTAGGGGGGTGTAATGAGGGTTCATGACACCCCCCTTGAGGTCTAATGTACATATAATTAAAGTTTAACATATTGTATAATAAACACGTTTTAATGAAAAATAAATGCTTAACACACACACACACACACACACACACACACATATACAGGCAAAGGTATGCAGTCTATGGCATTCACTGCTGTCCATGGTGCTGAAAGCCTTCTCTGTATTCCCCTACTGGCTGCGTAGGGAAGCACAGAGAATGTTGTTAAGGATTGCCATAGTGTTGGTGATGTGTGAGGGGAGGAGATCTCTTCGACACCGACAACACTTCGAAAAACCTGTATACTAATAGAGACCTTCTTCAACCTTCCCCTTCCATCCGACAAGTTTGTGAATATGTCGATGTGTGTGCAGATCGAATTGTCGGAGTGATTTGAACACATCGACAATATCATACCGACACCACATCGACATTTAGTGCATCTAGGCCCTGGTCTCTTGACTGACAGATGGCAGCAAGGGACAATCTTCTTACTGTGAGTGTAAGGGAAATTCTGCCCCCTTGACAGGTTTTTCAGATTTTTCCTTATGATCACTGAAGATTGTCCCTCTCTGTGATCCATCCGGACAGTCTTGCTGCTCTGAGATTTTACATCAGTAAAAGGGACGGGTGGGGGATATTTGATCATTTAATTACTCTCGAACTACAACTCTAACAGTATTGAAATAACACTCTCCATGACCCAAATACTATAAAGATTAATTGGAGCTTTTATTGTGAAACATTACTATCCCTTTAACATATTAAGCAATTGCTGAATATGTAGTCAAATTAATGGTTACTGTTCCTTTAAGACTACTTAGTTGTTCTCTGTTTCCTGGAATATTGGTTTATAAGGAGCTACATATTGGAAGTCCTTGGAGTAACATCTTCCAGTCAACACTTTCTGTCATTGTGTTTTGGGAGGTGGGGGTTTTAAGTGTGTTTTACAATAACCATTCCTTAGTACTTGACATCAACGCAGACCAACATCACTGAACTTCTCAAAACCAAGGAGGAAATCGGTAAGAACTTGTGAAGGATTAATTAACCAATTATGCTAACCGCTATGACATTGCTGACCAAAAGGAAATAACTGGGAGTTGGTGTCATACCACATGGATAAATAGGTGCCAATTTGAAACAGATCTGGGTCAACGATTGTGCCAAGAACTTGGTATTGAGACCTATGACATCACTCTAATTTACTGCCAGCTATACTCCTTGCCTTCTCCATTGTGCTCTGGGTTCCAGTTATTGGGGAGATTGTATCAATATGATTCCACACTAAATTAGGCACTGGAATAGATATACTAGCCTTACACCTTCCTTAAAGGGTAACTATCACCCTATACAAGTTTGATTCATAATTAACTTCATATAGTAATAAGCTTGAATAGTTGTTTTAATTTGTTATAAAATTATTGCAATGACTAAATTGGAAGTTTTAATAAATGATTCAGGGCCTTCCTTCCAGAGAGACTGCGGGTACAGCACCGCCGAGTATAAGCCACCTAGCGATTAGCGCTACTGAGCAGCTAGTCGCCTGATGGGTAATTATTTGGGGCCGTGTTGCTAAGGGGTGGTAGTTCAACTTTAAGTGGAAGCCAATGGGACATTCAGTGCAGTTTGTGCCATTACTTTCCTCTATGTTTTCTTTAACCCCATGAGTGCCAGAGGGGTGCACAACGCATTGCAAAGCAATCCGCTGTGTACCCCTATGGCACTCATAGGGTTAACTCCATGTGCTAAGCAAGTGACAGAGGAAACTATGTGATTTAAAGCCATTTCCCTGTGCATGCTATAGTGTTTGCGTATGGGGCTTGCTGACATCACAATCCTCACACTGACAGTCATTATCTGCTGGTATGCACTACAGTTACCGTACTGTGTAGTGAATACCCCCCCAATGCAGCTGCATGCATTAGATGGTTTTAGCGGCACTAGAGAAGTTCTTCTGAATTTGTACATCCCCACCACTGACTGCCTTATTGGTGGATTAGTTACCAGATTAAAGGAACACTAACATCTCCTAAGACTAAACACCCACTTACCTTTACCCCATAGTGACCCTTGTGTCTTTTATAAATGGAGATATGAACAGGTCTCTTTGACCTAGTGCCTTTTAAAAATGGCATAGCTCTCCCACCGGTGTACAGGAAACTGCAGCAGGCTGTCTCTTGACAACCCAGTTCTCATCTAAATACAGAGAGCCACCAATTGGTTCCCTCCACTTTGATTTATAATGAATTAATGCACATGGAGCTCTGTCATCTGAAAGGGGGAAGTATGGTTCCCTTCAATCTACTGAAGACACAATGAATCAGTTCTCAGTAGACAGATCTTAGGAGGAGATATATGTGTGAATTCATAGGCTAGTTGTCACAGAGTATAAACTTAAAGGGACAAGGACATACTTAAGGGGGTCAGCCTGTACCACCACATCTCCCAAGTGTCCCTATTTAGGAGGGACAGTCCTCTTTCCCACCCTGGTGTCACTGTGTTTAGGAGATCAGACTGTGTGGTGTATATATAAGGGTATCACCCTGGTGTCCCTGTGTTTAGGAGATCAGACTGTGTGGTGTCTATATAAGTGTATCACCCTGGTGTCCCTGTGTTTAGGAGATCAGACTGTGGTGTGTATATACGTGCATCACCCTGGTGTCCCTGTGTTTAGGAGATCAGACTGTGTGGTGTGTATATAAGTGTATCACCCTGGTGCCCCTGTGTTTAGGAGATCAGACTGTGTGGTGTGTATATAAATGTATCACCCTGGTGTCCCTGTGTTTAGGAGATCAGACTGTGTGGTGTGTATATAAATGTATCACCCTGGTGTCACTGTGTTTAGATCAGACTGTGTGGTGTGTATATAAGTGTATCACCCTGGTGTCCCTGTGTTTAGGAGATCAGACTGTGTGGTGTCTATATAAGTGTATCACCCTGGTGTCCCTGTGTTTAGGAGATCAGACTGTGTGGTGTGTATATAAGTGTATCACCTGGTGTCCCTGTGTTTAGGAGATCAGACTGTGTGGTGTGTATATAAGTGTACCACCCAGGTATGTTCCTGTGTTTAGGAGATCAGACTGTGTGGTGTGTATATAAGTGTATCACCCTGGTGTCCCTGTGTTTAGGAGATCAGACTGTGTGATGTGTGTATATAAGTGTATCACCCTGGTGTCCCTGTGTTTAGGAGATCAGCTTTGTGGTTTGTATATAAGCGTATCACCCTGGTATGTTCCTGTGTTTAGGAGATCAGCTTTGTGGTGTGTATATAAGCGTATCACACTGGTGTCCCTGTGTTTAGGAGATCAGACTGTGTGGTGTGTATATAAGGGTATCACCCTGGTGTCCCTGTGTTTAGGAGATCAGACTGTGTGGTGTGTATATAAGTGTATCACCCTGGTGTCCCTGTGTTTAGGAGATCAGCTTTGTGGTGTGTATATAAGTGTATCACCCTGGTGTCCCTGTGTTTAGGAGATCAGCTTTGTGGTGTGTATAGAAGTGTATCACCCTGGTGTCCCTGTGTTTAGGAGATCAGCTTTGTGGTGTGTATAGAAGTGTATCACCCTGGTGTCCCTGTGTTTAGGAGATCAGCTTTGTGGTGTGTATAGAAGTGTATCACCCTGGTGTCCCTGTGTTTAGGAGATCAGACTGGGTGTCCCTGTGTTTAGGAGATCAGACTGTGTGGTGTGTATAGAAGTGTATCACCCTGGTGTCCGTGTGTTTAGGAGATCAGACTGTGTGGTGTGTATAGAAGTGTATCACCCTGGTGTCCCTGTGTTTAGGAGATCAGACTGTGTGGTGTGTGTATAAGTGTATCACCCTGGTGTCCCTGTGTTTAGGAGATCAGACTGTGCGGTATGTATATAAGTGTATCACCCTGGTGTCCCTGTGTTTAGGAGATCAGACTGTGTGGTGTGTATATAAGGGTATCACCCTGGTGTCCCTGTGTTTAGGAGATCAGCTTTGTGGTGTGTATATAAGTGTATCACCCTGGTGTCCCTGTGTTTAGGAGATCAGACTGTGTGGTGTGTATAGAAGTGTATCACCCTGGAGTCCCTGTGTTTAGGAGATCAGACTGTGTGGTGTGTGTATAAGTATATCACCCTGGTGTCCCTGTGTTTAGGAGATCAGCTTTGTGGTGTGTATAGAAGTGTATCACCCTGGAGTCCCTGTGTTTAGGAGATCAGACTGTGAGGTGTGTATAGAAGTGTATCACCCTGGAGTCCCTGTGTTTAGGAGATCAGACTGTGAGGTGTGTATAGAAGTGTATCACCCTGGTGTCCCTGTGTTTAGGAGATCAGCTTTGTGGTGTGTATAGAAGTGTATCACCCTGGAGTCCCTGTGTTTAGGAGATCAGACTGTGTGGTGTGTATAGAAGTGTATCACCCTGGTGTCCCTGTGTTTAGGAGATCAGCTTTGTGGTGTGTATATAAGTGTATCACACTCACAATGTATTCAGGAAGAGGAACAATTCTTATCTGCAGCACACAGGAGAACACATGAGAATTCCTCCAGCGATTTTAACCCCTTAAATGTTAGATAAATCTCCAAGATCTTGCAAAGCAATGCACTCGATACCTCTCTAGCATTCAAGCGATTTATCCCTTGAGTGTCAGAGGGGCGTGCACTCAAAGAGTTAAAGGCCAGTTGAAATGAATGGGAGTCATGGGAATGTCTTATTTGTCCATTACTGTAGAGTTGGATTGCTCCAGAATTGCCCCTTTTTGTCTTCCTTCCCATGGGCACAAAACCCTGTGGATATCCCCCATGCAGGTGAATTTGATTTAAACCAATGGGAATTTGAGGATTTGTCCTTTGTGTCGCAGTCACTTTCCTCTAGAACTACACCACTTTCTAAAACCGGAGCAATGTTCTCCAGTACACCGCGATACCCCTGTGCTGGCGGACGTGATATTTCATGATTGTTTTTAACTAACCCTTTCTTATGGGGGATGATAGCCTTTTGCAATACGTTGGATACCTCTCTGGCACTCAAATGGTTAAATCACTGGCAATTTTCGGAAATTGCCTATGTCCCTTATGACAAGGTTTGTTTGTGCCAGAATTGTATTTTTTTTAGCATCCTGAATACTTGGGGTGTAACTACAGGGATTGTAGAAGGTACAGATGTTCCAGGTGCCCAGCATCCAATGGGGCCCATACTGAATCTGTTATAATATTTTTGTGGGGGTATAAAATATGTTTTGCACGGGTCCTCCAATGACTAGTTACACCACTGCCCCTGATATTCCTCGTCTCTAGAAAAGGAGGATCTCACATAAATTAAATTGTATGGAAGCAAATAAGTAAATATATCACAGGCTCCTATGACTTATTCCCTTAATTTAGGAGGGCCTTAATCCCCAATAATTTACACTTCAATCCACAACTTCATAACATGCTGAACTCCAGCCAAAGTGAACAGCTATAATTTCCATAGTGTTTCCTTTTAGACTGCAGAGGTCTGCAAATATTGTTCCGCAGCATTCAGCAATCTCCTCCATAGCTGAAGAGGTTACATCAATATCACGTCCACGGCCCCTTTCCTTCCTATGTGCAGCCTCTGTCTCAGGAGCCTCCTGGCATCCGAGCCTTCCCCGTCCTGTTTTATAATGTAAGTGATAATCACTGAAGGCAGCAGAGCTAATAGAACTCACATTAACCAACTGTGACAAGTTACAAATGTGAAAACGATTTACAGGTCTCCACCAAACATTGTAATGCGGTGAATAGTCAGAATACAGACATATATTTGCTCAAAAATATACGTTATTGGGCAACACTAAGGACCAGAGAAGTATGCAATGGATTACACACCACTCTCGTCCTTAACCCTTTGAGTGTGTAACTCTCTGGCACATATAATGTTGCATTATATCCATAGATGATTAGCAGCAGATAGTACCATAAAATGCAAAGCAATGCGTTGCGTACCCCTCTGGCACTCAAAGGGTTGACCCTTTGAGTGCCAGAGGGGTATGCAATGCATTGCTTTGCATTTTATGGTACTATCTGCTGCTAATCATCTATGGATATAATGCAACATTATATTACACCATTGCTTTCCCTGTCGTACTCTGCCATCAGCTGCTAAAATGCAACCCTATATTTCCCCATGCCTTTGCTCCTTCTACTCTGTCATCCAATGCTAATGGAACACTAGATTTTGCCATCGCTTTCCCTACATGTTATCTGTTTGTCCCTTATTTCTTCATTTGCTACGTTCTGCCCAAACCATCCTCACGTTCAGCATCACATCACACATTACTTTCTTTTTTACAATATTCAGTGGTCCATTTCACATGTTTATACCATTGCCTGTTTCAACTTGCTTTACTGTAAATGCAGTAAATATTACTGAAAGAGCATGTATCACTTGACCTCTGACCTGCTAGTTTGTGTGTGTGAGTGTGTGTATGTGTAGAGAAGATAGGCATGATCCGAGAGATGTGACAACGAATGAGGAGAGAACTGAGATAGGACAGAGAGAGCTTTAAAGGTACATTGAAGCTTACATCAAAAATAATTAAAATGAGTGGCCAAGTGTATGTGATTACTATTATTCTATTCCATTAGGTCTCCCAATCCTGCTGTGACTCCTGCAGGTCTGGATGAATGCCTCCAATGTCCATGTTTAATTGGCAACTGACAATATTGAGCTGGGGGGAGAAATACTTCATGACTCCTCATAACCAGTATTACTGCTCCATTGCATAGAGTTGTAATCCCCACAGTGAGTGAACTTAGCAGTTATATTTGGTTTGAGAAGTCAGGAAGTTTGTCCTATCTCACACCTAGTAATGCCAGTCCTGATCAGCAGGAACTAGAGGTGGTATTCCCTGACCCTTCAGCGACTGGTCAGGGATCTATCTATCTATCTATCTATCTATCTATCTATCTATCTATCTATCTATCTATCCATCTATCCATCATGTCTGTCAGTCTATATCACTATCTATCTCACTATCTATGTATCTGGGTCTGGAAACACTCAAGAAACAGCACACAACAAGAAAAACAATGAGTATAGTAGTTTTATTCATCAAACAAGAGTAAAAACAATAAGTAATGGACTCACGTGTTCCCTTTTTCGACTTTGGGAATATCAAGCGGGTCCTTTCCCTGGTAACCAAAATGTACTGTGTCCTCCTGTTCGCCTTCCGTATCATCCAGGTGTCTTCCAATCTTTTCATTTGCCCGTAAATAAGCAGACAGTAAGCCTACAAAAACATTGGGCTCTTACACTTGTCACTCTAAGCCCATACCAGGTCCTCTCCACGACCGCTGCGAGTTTCCTCCCCTCCACATCCCACTCATCAGTCCTCTCCAGCATCCTAGCCCACCTCTCCACGAGGTTGAGAGCTGAACACTATGGACGCCAGTCCATTCTTTCCCTCAGTTTCACTGAAACTCCATCTTTTTGATATCAAAAGTGGTGATTACTTTAAGGACAGACCATCAGGATAGGTACACAGAGGAGAACACCTGGACGATAAGGAAGTAGAACAGGAGGACACAGTATATTTTGGCTACCAGGCAAAGGACCCAATTGATATGCCCAAATCCCAAGAAGGGCACATTTGAGTGCATTACTTATTGTTTTTACTCTTGTTTGATGAATAAAACTACTACGTTCAGATAGGTTTTTTCGGTTATGTGCTCTGTTTCTTGAGTGTTTCCAGACCCAGTTACCCCAGTTGGTGGACAAGGTCACTGTGCATCTGATACTGCAGCACTTCCAATCAACACCATCGTCTGAGATTTCATTTTGTTCACCATCTCCTTCATTTACATCAGACTTCTCTCGTTTTCATTATCATCCTCATACCATTCATATTTCCATCTGGTAACCCTTCTGAACTATACTGACTCTATATTAACTTTTCAATATATGGTTACATACATATATACACAAACTACCCTTCAAAAGTTCGGGGTCACTTAGAAATGTCCTTGTTTTCCAAAATGAATAGGGAATACAGTCATGACCTTTACAAGGTTATAAATATATATTTTTTTAATTTAAATAATAATTGTGTTCTTCAAACTTTGCTTTCATCGAAGAATCCTCCATTTACAGCAATAAAAGCCTTGCAGACCTTTGGCATTCTAGTTGTCAGTTTGCTGAGGTAATGTGAAGAGCGTTCACCCCATGCTTCCTGAAGCACCGCCCCCAATATGGATTGGCTTGATGGTGTTAGGGACCAGGAACCAGACAGGACACAAAAAAAGGTAAAATGCAAAACACCTTTATTAAAATAACAAAAGCAAACAGAACAAAATCCTGATCCAGAAGCATAAACCAAAAGACAAGCCGGGGTCAGGAATACAGAGATCAGCGAAGTCAGGAACAATCCAGGAGCCAGAAGCCAGAAGGGACGACAGAGGAAGCCAGGTCATACACAGGTAATCGGCAACGCAGTAGAGCACTCTTGCAGCCAGAAGCAAACACAAGAGCGATCAGGTAGTGAACCAATCAGCTTTAAATACCCTGGGAAGGTTGGCTGATCAGCTGATTTAACCTGATCCAGCAAAGGAAAGGCAGCAGTAATGGATAGCAGAGCACTGAAATAGCTCAGACAGCAGAATCGCTAGGCAGAGTTAGAGCAGCTCAACCAAACCTTATCAGATGGCCAAGGACATTTCTGAGTAACCCCAAACTTTTTAACGGTAGTGTATATAAGTGAAACTTTTTTTATTTCATGGACTCTGATTATATTTCTCTTATTATCTGTTGATCTCAGATGTTTTTCTTGTATTATCATCTATTGCATTAGTAATTTTTTTATATATACTTTTACATCTCTCTAGCTTTCAATCCTAGTTGGTGATTTTAGGAGCGTTCCTGCCTTGAGGATTCCCTTTCATCTATCTATCTATCTATCTGTCTATCTATCTCATATCTATCTATCTATCTATCTATCTATCTATCTATCTATCTATCTATCTATCTGTCTATCTCTATATCTATCTATCTGTCTCTATCTATATCTATCTATCTGTCTCTATCTCTATCTGTCTCTATCTATATCTATCTGTCTCTATCTCTATCTGTCTCTATCTATATCTATCTGTCTCTATCTATCTATCTATCTATCTATCTATAACTATCTAATCTATCTATATCTATCTTTCTGTCTCTATCTATATCTATCTTTCTGTCTCTATCTATCTATCTATCTATCTATCTATCTATCTATCTATCTATCTATCTATCTATCTATCTATATCTATCTGTCTAGCCATCCTGCAAGGTAGTACAGTCTGTTTCCACTTTAATACAAAGTATTGTGGACCAATTTCTCAGTCAAGGGGTTATGTTATGTAAGAGACCATAGCCAGAAGGGAGCTAAAAAAAATTAACTGCAGGAGCACTCGACTATTTTAAGAAAATATTCCATATTAAAAATAAACAATTTTAATAGTAATTTTAACCGTTATTAAATCTGCGGATCCACCTAAAAGCCACAGAAACAATTTCAGAAGCTATAATTACCTTTTATTGCATGTACAAACCATGGCCCCCTTCTCCCAAATCGAACCGAATAAGGTCTCCATGAACTTTTCGGTGGCTATGAATGTGCGAGCCCAGAAAAAGAAAAGAAATCTAACCCAGTCATATGAGAACAATATTCATGCAATATTTATTGTCTGGGCTTGAAATGTTTCAAATATTCAAAGCTATAAAACGTCAAGAAAAAGTAGACTTCCTGATGTAAAAGACACCATAAATTTCCCCTTCTTTAGACAGAAAGAGAAAAAAAAGTATCAATGTGATATTTTGTGCGAAAGGGCGAAAAAATGCACAAAAGAACAGAGCCAAGTTAGTAGAAAGCCCCAAGAGGGCATACTCGCCTTGCCTTTGGGAGTCTGCAGGAAATCAGCACCGGCCAAGTGAACAATTCCTGTATAATAAATTGGAATAAATTTCAAATGCATTTTCACTGAGCAGTGAAGCATTCTTCAGACAATTAGAGAACGTTCTAAATATAAGTCGGCTTTGAAATACCTGCTGTCATCTGTAATATACAATGATCTACCTTATTCTCCTGATGTGTCAATCCCCCACCACCTCATTTACTTACGTTTTTATATTCTTGTGTAAAATTAAAGAAAAAAAAAGGGATCACTGATATCTGAAGATATTTATTTCCATCTTGCTTTACCAATAACTCTTTGGGTGCCAGAGGGGAGTCCTTCAGAACTCAGAGTTAACCCCCTGAGAAACAGAGGGGTGGGAAACGCAATATACTGTGCACCCCTCTGGTTTAACCCCTTAATGACCGACCGCGCAGGCACGCGGCGGTCATTAAGGACCACAGAGCTTTTTTTTTCCCCCGATTCCGGACTCCCCGAACGGCGTGCAGCCACGGGGGGAGCCTGGAATTCCATGACGGCAATAGTACGTCATGGGTCGTTAACTCAGATCGATCCATGACGTACTATGACCGTCAAGGGTCGTTAAAGGGATAGTAATACTAAAAATATTTTTTTTAAAAAAGATGTTGTATGTTTATTCCCCTGAGCAAAATAAGGGTACTCCCACTGCTTAAAGGTGTTTTATTCAAAATTTATTTTAGGTGCAATATAGCAGTGGCCTGAAATTGTACAGTGGCGCAATTGGTACTCCATCCTATGGAGGTTTATGGTCAACTGACCAGAGTGAGCCATAGGATGGTGTATCAACAGCGCCACTGTACAATTTCAGGCCACTGTGACACTGCACCAAAAAAAAATATCAAGTTTGAGCTGTAATAACTTTTAAATAAAAAACTTTTTAGCAACGGGACTCGGGAGCACCCTTGTTCTATCCGGAGAGATAAACCCTACAACATACTTTGTTTTTACATTTTAGGTATTATTATCCATTTAAAGGAGGAGCAAAGACTTTTTAAACAAAATATACAGTATATATTTTTTGATGGAAGATGCTTTATTCAAAAGTTATTACAGCTCAAATTGACTTTTCAGTTGTGTTGGATCTCTTTCTAGGACACAAAGTGTTAAGCGAAACAACTCCTAGAAACAGAGTAACCTCTTTTTAATAAGCAAGAAAAGCCCTACATTTATAACATTAAAACTTTACAATTATTTTAACACTTTAAAGGGCCAGAGTGGTGTGCAATACAGTGATCCTAAGTCCCTTGAAGACACGCCCAGAGGTGGAAATAGGGAGGAGTTATGTAAATTCCACCCTACTGTTGCACACAGGTTCCAGACACTAGAGGTGGTGGGTTGGACAGGAGATGATTATCCCTGCCACTACCACCAAAATCACTGCAGGACTCTCACTCCCCCTTCCTCCCCCTGTTCCAAGTACCCCTCCATCACTTCCCCCCTCCCTCTTACCAGATTACCCCTCCATCACTCCCTCCTCCCTCTGCCCCGATTACCCCTCCATCACTTCCCCCTCCCTCTGCCCTGATTACCCTTTCATCACTTCCCCCTCCCTCTGAATTACCCCTCCATCACTTCCCCCTCCCTCTGCCCCGATTACCCCTCCATCACTTCCCCCTCCCTCTGCCCTGATTACCCTTTCATCACTTCCCCCTCCCTCTGAATTACCCCTCCATCGCTTCCCCCTCCCCCTGCATTACCCCTCCATCGCTTCCCCCCTCGCTCTGAATTATCCCTCCATCACTTCCCCCCTCCCTCTGCCCCGATTACCCCTCCATCACTTCCCCCTCCCTCTGCCCTGATTACCCTTTCATCACTTCCCCCTCCCTCTGAATTACCCCTCCATCGCTTCCCCCTCCCCCTGCATTACCTCTCCATCGCTTCCCCCCTCGCTCTGAATTATCCCTCCATCACTTCCTCCCTCCCTCTGCCCTGATTACCCTTTCATCACTTCCCCCTCCCTCTGAATTACCCCTCCATCCTTTCCCCTCCCTCTGCCCTGATTACCCCTCCATCGCTTCCCCCCTCCCTCTGCATTACCCCTCCATCACTTCCTCCTCCCTCTACATTACCCCTCCATCGCTTCCCCCCTCCCTCTGCATTACCCCTCCATCACTTCCTCCTCCCTCTGCATTACCCCTCCATCACTTCCCCCTTCTCTCTGCATTACCCCTCCATCACTTCCCCCTTCTCTCTGCATTACCCCTCCATCACTTCCCCCTTCTCTCTGCATTACCCCTCCATCACTTCCCCCTTCTCTCTGCATTACCCCTCCATCACTTCCTCCTCCCTCTGAATTTCCCCTCCATCACTTCCTCCTCCCTCTGAATTTCCCCTCCATCACTTCCCCCTCCCTCTGAATTACCCCTCCATCACTTCCCCCCTCCCTCTGTATTAAACCTCCATCACTTCCCCTCTCCCTCTGTATTACCCCTCCATCACTTCCCCCCTCCCTCTGAATTACCCCTCCATCACTTCCCCCCTCCCTCTGTATTACCCCTCCATCACTTCCCCTCTCCCTCTGTATTACCCCTCCATAACTTCCCCCCTCCCTCTGCCCTGGTTACCCCTCCATCACTTCCCCCCTCCCTCTTACCAGATTACCCCTCCATCACTTCCCCCTCCCTCTACCCCAATTATCCCTCCATCACTTTACACTCCCACTGCCCTGATTACTTCTCCATTACTCCCTCCTCCCTCTACCCTGGTTACCCCTCCATCACATCCCCCCTCCCTCTGTCCTGATTATCCCTCCATCACTTCCCCCTCCCTCTGTCCTGATTACCACTCCATCACTTCCCCCTCCCTCTGTCCTGATTACCACTCCATCACTTCCCCCTCCCTCTGCCCCGATTATCCCTCCATCACTTCCCCCTCCCTCTGTCCTGATTACCACTCCATCACTTCCCCCTCCCTCTGTCCCGATTATCCCTCCATCACTTCCCCCTCCCTCTGTCCTGATTATCCCTCCATCACTTCCCCCTCCCTCTGTCCCGATTATCCCTCCATCACTTCCCCCTCCCTCTGTCCCGATTATCCCTCCATCACTTCCCCCTCCCTCTGTCCTGATTACCACTCCATCACTTCCCCCTCCCTCTGTCCCGATTATCCCTCCATCACTTCCCCCTCCCTCTGTCCTGATTATCCCTCCATCACTTCCCCCTCCCTCTGTCCTGATTACCACTCCATCACTTCCCCCTCCCTCTGCCCCGATTATCCCTCCATCACTTCCCCCTCCCTCTGCCCCGATTATCCCTCCATCACTTCCCCCTCCCTCTGTCCTGATTACCACTCCATCACTTCCCCCTCCCTCTGTCCTGATTACCACTCCATCACTTCCCCCTCCCTCTGCCCCGATTACCTCTCCATCACTTCCCCCTCCCTCTGTCCTGATTACCACTCCATCACTTCCCCCTCCCTCTGTCCTGATTACCACTCCATCACTTCCCCCTCCCTCTGTCCTGATTACCACTCCATCACTTCCCCCTCCCTCTGCCCCGATTATCCCTCCATCACTTCCCCCTCCCTCTGTCCTGATTATCCCTCCATCACTTCCCCCTCCCTCTGTCCCGATTATCCCTCCATCACTTCCCCCTCCCTCTGTCCTGATTATCCCTCCATCACTTCCCCCTCCCTCTGCCCCGATTATCCCTCCATCACTTCCCCCTCCCTCTGCCATTACCACTCCATCACTTCCCCCTCCCTCTGCCCCGATTATCCCTCCATCACTTCCCCCTCCATTTGCCCCTATTACCTCTCCATCACTTCCCCCTCCCTCTGCCATTACCACTCCATCACTTCCCCCTCCCTCTGTCCCGATTACCACTTTCGCCTCATCCCCATTCATGGCTCCTCCTGCAATGTTCATCCCTCCCTATGTCCCATTCATGGCCCCCCTGAAACTCTTCCATTCCTGGTCAGCTCCCATCCTGGTGACACTGTCCCTTAGCTTAGCTGTGAGTCTGTTCTGCACTGGTCTCTGTTAGTTCCAGTGCAGAGACAGGAAGTGACAGAGAACACTGCAGAACAGACTCACATAGACTCCTGTATCCTGCTCGGATTCAGTGTCATCATGTGGGGGAGCTGGTCAGGACTGGAAAGGCTTCCAAAGGCATGGGGGGAGGGAGATATACTTTCCTTAACTATATGAGTGCCAGAAAGGAGGGGGTGAGGGGGTTGCACTATGAACCATATGAGTACCAGAAGGGTAATGGGTGCAATATTAACCATTTGAGTGTCAGAAAGGGGTGGTTGCACTACTAACCATTTGAGTGCCAGATTGGGAGGCAGGTGTGCCTGATGTCCCCTAATAAATAATTTCAGTGACAAAATAGGGGATGGGTTTGCATCATTAACTATTCGAAAGTCGGGGGTGGGGGCACACCATAATCATTTCAGTGCCAGAACAGAGAAAGTGGTATCAAACCATTAACTGTATGAGTTACTGAAGTTGGGTTCAGTTGCACCATGAACCATTTCAGTGCCTGAAGGAGAGGCATCAGGGTGTGACTGTCTGTGTGTGTATATTATATATATGTATGGTCAGGCTGTGTATGAGAGGAAGGGACTGTGTGTGTGTGTGACAGACTGAGAGAAACTATGTATGTGTGTGTGTGTGTGTGTGAGGGAGAGATAGAGAGACTGTGTGTATGCAGGAAAGAGTCTGTGTATTCATGTGTGAGACAGACAGAGAGAGAGAGAGAGAAAGACAATGTGTGTGTTTGTGTGTGATTTGGACTGGATACTTGTATTTGTGGGTTGGAGAGAGACATGCTGTGTGTATGTATGTGTGTATGTATGAGAGACAGACTGTGTGTATAAGTGTGTTTGTGTGTGTGTATATATATATATATATATATATATATAAATATCAGGGCTCAAAATTTCCACTCGCCACTAGCCAATGGGGAGTGAAAATGTAGCCCTGGCGAGTAGAAATTCAGCCCTGGTGGGTATGTTATGGCTTGCAGTGGAGAGTAACTTTTCAGGGCTGGCTAGTAGCAAAGGACTTCATATTTTAAGCCCTGATATATGAGAGAACTAGAGACAGACTGTGTGTGTATATGTGAGTGAGTGTGTGTATATATATATGTGTGTATGAGAGAACTAGAGACAGACTGTGTGTATATGTGTGTGTATATATGTGTGTATGAGAGAACTAGAGACAGACTGTGTGTGTAGATGTGTATGTGTGTATGTAACGCCTCTGGGATCACAGTGATTTCTGCTGCCACTGACTATCCTGCAGTTCCTGTGGAGTGGCCAGCAGATGGCGAACTCCTATGCACATGGATGGATATTCAGGACTCTCCATTTTAGAGCTGGTGCTCCCCTTCCTGAACTGACCAGATTGCAGACTGTGGAGTGGTAAGCTTGAAACCTCTCCCTCTGTTTCACCACAGGGCACCCTGAATCTGGTCACACAATTAAAGAGACCTTGCTCTATAGTTTCACTAGGGTTGCCACCTTTTCCTCAAAAAAATACTGGTCATAGTTGTGGGTCGGTGAGGGCGGAGCCACAAAAGGGAGGAGCCACAAAAGGGGCAGAACCACTATGTTGCATGACCCTACAAAACTGAGCTGAGGGTATGGATCAGAAGTCACTACAGGACTGTGAAATACAGAGTTCAATGCAGGTATACAGTGAAGAGCCCTATGTATAACATAAGGCTCAGTACAGGGTCAGAAAGCATATTGCACTGAGGTAACAGTCAGTTTAGGATGCTGCAAGAACAGTGGGTGTAGTGCACGTATACACCTGGATATTTGCACAAAGAAATGGAGCAATTCTGGGGCAAACCAACTCCATCCTAGGGGGACAAATAAAAAGTCTAATTGATTTAAAAATTGCCTTTTCATCCCTTGAATGCTAGAGCAGTCTTCCAGTAAAATCAATGGTCATTTTGGGAAATGTTTTTATTTGTTCTCTATGCTGCATTGGGTTTGCTCCAGAATCGTTTAGCTTCTTTGTAAATGTGGCACACAAATCTCACTGGATATGCACCATAGGGCTCACTTGATATACAACACAGGGCACACTGGATTTATACCACAGAGCTAACTGGATAGAGCAAACACAGGGTTCATTGGATACCCAACACAGGACTCACTGGTAGTACACTACTGGGCTCACTGGATATAGCATACAAGACAGGGCTCATTAAATACACAACAGTGCAGGATATACAATACAGGGCTCATTGGATACCCAACACAACACAGGACTCACTGGATATACACACAAGACAGGGCTCACTAAATACACAACAGTGCAGGATGTACAATACAGGGCTCATTGGATACCCAGCACAACACAGGGGTCACTGGATATACACACAAGACAGGGCTCACTAAATACACAACAGTGCAGGATATACAAGACAGGGCTCATTAAATACACAACAGTGCAGGATGTACAATACAGGGCTCATTGGATACCCAACACAACACAGGGGTCACTGGATATACACACAAGACAGGGCTCACTAAATACACAACAGTGCAGGATATACAAGACAGGGCTCATTAAATACACAACAGTGCAGGATGTACAACACAGGGCTCATTGGATACCCAACACAACACAGGACTCACTGGATATACACACAAGACAGGGCTCACTAAATACACAACAGTGCAGGATATACAATACAGGGCTCATTGGATACCCAACACAACACAGCACTCACTGGATATACACACAAGACAGGGCTCACTAAATACACAACAGTGCAGGATATACAATACAGGGCTCATTGGATACCCAACACAACACAGGGCTCACTGGATATACACACAAGACAGGGCTCACTAAATACACAACAGTGCAGGATATACAATACAGGGCTCATTGGATACCCAACACAACACAGGGCTCACTGGATATACACACAAGACAGGGCTCACTAAATACATAACAGTGCAGGATGTACAATACAGGGCTCATTGGATACCCAACACAACACAGGAGTCACTGGATATACACACAAGACAGGGCTCACTAAATACACAAAAGTGCAGGATATACAATACAGGGCTCATTGGATACCCAGCACAACACAGGACTCACTGGATATACAGTGATTCTTTTAGTATATATCCAGTGAGCCATCTGGTATATAAACAGTAAGCCCTGCGTTATATTGTGTATCCAGTGAGATAGATAAATATACACCACAGGGCTCTATGGGTATTGATTGAGCCCTGTGGTGTACATCCAGTGTGATCTGTGTTCTGCTGTATATCCAGTGAGCACACATGATATTCACCACAGGGCTTACTGGATATACAACACAACGCAGGGCTCACTGGATATATAACACAAGGTTCATTGAGTGTACACCACAGGGCTTGCAGGATATGCAATATGGCTAGATATACATTGCTCACTGGATATAACATAACAGTGCAGAATACAAAGCTCGGTGTGTTTACAGTACACCAAGAATTCATACAGGTATACAATACAGCACATTACTACAGCGCTCATTTCAGGTAGAAGTAGACCTCAGATCTCACAAACACTACTAATGGCAGAGCACACTAGGGTACAGCTCAGGGATCAGCACAGGCAATGAACGTGTACTGTACACTACGCACGGTGAATGCACACACAGCTCCTCCCGTGTCTAACCGGAGACATTGGATCCACAAATCACTTGCAGAGCAGCAATAACACAGCAGCATCTGACAGATCAGCCAATCATGCAGCACAACCTGAAAAAGCACAGTCACAAATAACACCTGACAGAGCAATCAATAACAGAGCTGTGCCAGTAAAATACCGGCCAGGTGGCAACCCTAAGTTTCACTGACCATCGTAAGATTACAGCATAACACAAACTAGAGATGCACCGATACCAATTTTTTAAGACCGAGTACCGATACTTTTTTCAAGGACTCACCGACACCAATTACCGATACCTTTTTTTTTTTGCGGTCACTTGCCAGTTTTCTAAGCACCTATATGCTTTAGGTACTTGGAAAACTGGCAAATGACCGCAAAAAAAAGTATTGGTAATTGGTATTGGTGAGTACTTGAAATATATATAGACACACACACACACACACACACACACATACATGCATACATACATACACACACCACCTCTTGATTCTCCCCTTTTGACTCTTTCTCCCCCTCTTGATTCCCACCTTTTGCTTCATTCTACCCCTTTTGAGCCCCCTTCTTTTGCCTTGGCTTTTTCTCTCCCTTTTGATCCCCCTTTCTCCCCCTCCTTCTCCTTGACTCACCCTTTTGCCTCTCTCCCTCCTGATCCTCCCTCCTTTTGCCTCTTCTTGGCCTCCCTCCTTTTGCCTCTTCTTGGCCTCCCTCCTTTTGCCTCTCTCGCTCTCTCCTAATCCCCCTCCTTTTGCATCTTCTTGGCCCCCCTCCTTTTGTCTCCTGATCCCCCCTCCTTTTGTCTCCTGATCCTCCCTCCTTTTGCCTCTTCTTGGCCTCCCTCCTTTTGCCTCTCTCTCTCTCTCCTAATCCCCCTCCTTTTGCCTCTTCTTGGCCCCCCTCCTTTTGTCTCCTGAGCCTTCCTCCTTTTGCCTCTTTTTGTCCCTCTTGGCCCCCCTCTCTGCCTCTTTCACCACCCGCTGCCCCATCTTGCCTCCCTTACCCTCCTCTGCCGGGTGCTCACTGTTCTCTCACGAGCCCCAGCAGAGGTCAGCGTCGGAGCGTTGCTATGGTAACCCGCGGCAACGATCCAACGCTACAGGTGTGAGAGAGGTGACCAGAGAGCATTGTGAGCAGCTCTCCGGGCTCCCTCTCTGCAGCACCGACCCTGACACAGGGTATCGGTGCTGGCATTGGCCGCATTTGCGCGAGTACAAGTACTCGCGCAAATGCTGGTATCGGCACCGATACCGATACCATAATGTGAATTACAATTACTCTGGACCCCATCTATGTGCACCAACTAATGGTACCCAACTGCCACTAGGGTGAAGCCTAGGGTGGGCCGTAGTATTTGTTGTGGGCGGGTGAATACCATATTGACCATTCCATTCTTGAACTGTTTTACTGTATTATATTCATGTATGTGTTATATTCCTGCATATCTGTTATATTCCTGCACTGGGTTTTCTTTCTGTGCAATACAAAGTTCTATTTAAGATAGTTCTGTGTCAGTTTTATTGCTCACTTAAATATGTTCCCAACTGGGCCCCACATCCATACCCTGCATGCCCAGCTGGGTGGAGGCACTGCCGCAGTCCTGTACCCCAACTCCCAGGTAGCGGAGGCTCAGGATCGGCCTGCAGAGAACAAGGAGGTTTCTGGGGTAAAGGACCACAGGGGTGTCTGTGGGCCTACAGAAACCCTGAAACAGACTGTGTGTATATGTGTGTGTATGAAAGAACTAGAGACAGACTGTGTGTGTGTGTGTGTATATATGTGTATATGTGAGAACTAGAGACAGACTGTGTGTGTATATACAGTATCTCACACAAGTGAGTTTATCCCTCACATTTTTGTAAATATTTTTATTTTATCTTTCATGTAACAACACTGAAGAAATGACACTCTGCTACAATGTAAAGTAGTGAGTGTACAGCCTGTATAATAGTGTAAATTTGCTGTCCCCCTCAAAATAACTCAATACACAGCCATTAATGTCTAAACCTTGGCAACAAAAGTGAGTAAACCCCTAAGTGGAAATGTCCAAATTGGGCATCACTGGAGACTGCTGTAGCATCCCCATGCAGGGGTTAAAAAGCAGAGTTAAAATCAATGGACATTTTGATTCGTCCCTGGTAATGCAGTTGAATCGCTCCTGTTGTTCCTTAGTGTATCAGCCCCACTAAGTCTAGGCAGAGGTTCTAAAATAATGGTGGAATTCTGGCGCAATCCAACATAAAAGCCATAAAAGACGGATAAAAAAAAGTACCCTGTCTATTGATTTAAATGGGGATTTTAACCCCTTGAGTACTAGAAAGCATTGTTTGGTATTTAACTCAATAGTGATTTGTATTTGTTCTCTAAATCGTGGTTGGCATACTCCCGAATTGCCCCTCTTTTTCTCCCATTGGGGTCCAGTAATCTGGAGTCCCTGCACACACTCCTTTAGGTGAAGATTTATCGCACGGTAGCAATCTGCACACCTGAATAGACAAGTAAAGAAGTTTATACCATGTTGTGGCTTTTCTGGTCAGTAACAGATTTGTAAATAACCGCCTGTCAGACTGTTCATGATAGACAAACATGCCCCGGACCAACACAAACAAAATTAAGCTTCTTATTCAGAGGAATGCATGTTGCGTCTTTATATTCCTGTACGTCGCAAGCCAAGCTGAGCGTTACCTGCACATTCCCCCATATCATCGTTTGCATTCAAAATAAAGGTCAGGGGTCATATGCACGAAGAAAAACTGGAGTAATTCTGGGCCACACCAACTGCATCATAGGGGAGTAAAACTGCATATAACCACCCCAATATATATAACTGTGACCGGAAAATCTTTATGACCCTTATGAATATTTTGCTTCTGTCTTGTTCAATAAATCAATCGGTCCTGGATGTCATGTCCGTGGAAGTGTACATGATGTTTTGCTTGCAGTTTGTTTTTTTTTAAGACTGAAGCAGGCAGAGCGTATGAGTCTACTTAACATTTAACCCTTGAGTGCCAGAGTGGTATCCAAAGCATTGCAATGCGTTGGATACTGCTCTGGCACTCAGAGGGCTAATGACCACCGTGTACCTGTGGTCCTGCTTCAACTATCATGGCTTATTAACAGGTGTTACTTCTCCTTTAAAAATACCTACCTAATTTAAATCCTCCTATTAAACAAATTTATAACTACTTACTCCTAGTACACATTTTCACTTTACGTTAAAGGGATAGTAACGTTTCACAATATAAACAGCTCCAATTAATCTTCATAGTATTTGGGCCATGGAGAGTGTTATTTCAATACTGTCAGAGCTGTAGTTCAAGAGTAATTGAATGATAAATTATCCCCCTCCCGCCCCTTTTACTGATGTAACACTGCTCACATCAGAACAGCAAGACTGCCCAGATGGATCACAGAGAGGGACAATCTTCAGTGAGCATAAGGAAAAACCTGAAAAACCTGTTAGGGCCAGGATTTTCATTGTTCTCACAGTAAGAAGATTATCCCTTGCTGTGAGCTGTCTGGTCCCAGGACCAGATTCATCATCTGAGGGAAGGTGTCTTATACTGGGTAAAAGGGACGGGAGGGGGATACTTTATCAATTACTCTTGAACCACAACTCTGACAATATTGAAATAACACTCTCCATGGCCCAAATACTATGATGATTAATTGGCGCTGCTTTTATTGTGAAACATTATTATCCCTTTAAGTACAGAAATTCTCTGTATGTTCCAGCTTCTGCCATTTTGTACAATGCCCCTCATCTTTCAAGGACAAAGATGAATCGTATACTCAATACAAGTCTCCTATCTTACTATAATACACTACAAGGCTATAATTTCACATGAAAGAGCAAGCCAAAGAAAATAAGGAAGATCCTTATTACCAACAACAAAATAATATATGTTAGAAAACACAGCTGGGACTTCAAACAAACCCCAACATTTTCCATTTGTATACATACTACCAATAAGTAATAGATATGTTTGTTATCACGCAGACAATCGTCCTGCTCAGAAAGAGATAAAGGTCTTCAAAAGTATGGAAAAGATTCAATTTATGTGAAACGCCTCATATTGTCACCGAGTCTTCTTTATAATATAAGAAACACATTGCACTATTTCAAACCACTGACATTTTTGTAGCTCATAATATATTAACTGTAGAAGGATTCCCCGCTCCGCCCCCTTCTGGCCCAAGTCACTGCTGCAGCTCATGCAGGTCTGGACGGATGCAACGAGGGGCAAACTTCAGTAAGGAAAAGGAAAATCCTTATATTTACTCTATGAAGTTTGTCCCTCTCTGCATCCGTCGGTTTGCACAATACGATTAGAGATTCAGTGGTAAGTGGCCAGAAGGGGTGGGCAGGGGATCCTTCTAGAGTTAATATGTTATGAATTACAAAAATGTAGGTGGTTTGAAATAGCGCAGTGTATTATAAGAAGACTCAGCGATCTAGGTTTTTTACAACATTACAATCCCTTTAAGGAAAGGAAAGTGTAAAAACAAATACAGTCAGATGTAGAAATAGATTGGCCAATATGTGTAGCGATTTTGGAGTAAACTTACTACACCACAGGGAACACATTTTTCCAAACTTGTATTTATTTAATTGTGTTGGAGACCTCTCTGAAATCCAAGGGTTTGGAGCCCCATTTAAAAAGTGTTTTTTTTTTTTAACTTTCTGTGCAGTTGGTATAGACTCGAAATGCTTTACTCTGCTTTTGCACTGTAAGGCTAACTGATTTCAGTGAGAGCCTTTATTTTATTTGACATAAAATGAGACTTAAAAGCAGAAAGAACTCCCCTGGTCTCTGTTTCATTAGACTATAGAGGTCCTACCTGATAGATTCCTCTAACACCTACTGTAGAGGATCTCCCTGCTAGATTCCTCCTATACCCATTGTAGAGGTTCTCCCTGCTAGATTCCTCCTATACCCACTGTAGAGGTTCTCCCTGCTAGATTCCTCCTATACCCACTGTAGAGGTTCTCCCTGCTAGATTCTTCCTACCACCACTGTAAAGGTTCTACCTGGTAGATTCCTCCTACCGTCACTGTAGAGGTTCTCCCTTGTAGATCCCTCCTACCCCCAGTGTAGAGGTTCTACCTGCTAGATTCCTCCTACACCCACTGTAGAGGTTCTTCTTAGTAGATTCCTCCTACTCAAAATGTAGAGATTCGCCCTTCTAGATTCCTAACACCCCCACTGTAGAGGTTATCCCTGGTAGATTCCTCCTACCCCCAATGTAGAGGGTCTCCCTGCTAGATTCCTCCTACCCCTACTGTAGAGGTTCTCCCTGCTAGATTCCTTCCCCCTCCTACTGTAGAGGTTCTCCCTGCTAGATTCCTTCCCCTTCCCACTGTAGAGCTCCTTCCTGATAGATTTTCCTACCTCCACTGTAGAGGTCTTCCCTGCTAGATTCTTCCTACACCAACTGTAGAGGTTCTCCCTGCTAGATACATCCTACCCCCAATGTAGAGGATCTCCCTGCTAGATTTCTCCTACCCCCAATATAGAGGTTCTCCCTGCTTGATTCCACACATCCCCACTGTAGAGGTTCTCCCTGGTAGATTCCTCCTACCCCCAATGTAGAGGTTCTCCCTGGTAGATTCCTCCTACCTCCACTGTAGAGGTTCTCCCTGATAGATTCCTCCTACCTCCAACTGTAGAGGTTCTCCCTGCTAGATTCCTCCTACCCCCACTGTAAAGTTTCTCCCTCTAGATTCCCACCACCCACTGTAGAAGTTCTCCCGGGTAGATTCCTCCTACCCCTGATGTAGAGGTTCTCCCTGCTAGATTCCTCCTACACCTACTGTAGAGGCTCTCACTGCTTGATTCCTCCTACACCTACTATAGAAGTTCTCCCTGCTAGATTCCTAACATCCCCACTGTAGAGCTTCTCCCTGCTAGATTCCTCCTACCTCCACTGTAGAGGTACTCCCTGCTAGATTCCTCCTACCCCCACTGTAAAGTTTCTCCCTGCTAGATTCCCGTGGTTTACTATCAAAGTGTCGCATGTAAAGTTTTGCATCATAAAATGACGCATTTATTCGGCCGCATCATTTAAAGTGTTGCAATTACAGTTTTGCGTTGTAAATTGTCGCAAATTCTACATTTTGCATTGTTCCGAATGGCGCATTCACCATATTGTGCGTTAACATGTCACAGCATTAATGACGCAATTCGGGTGCAGCATTAAGGATGCAATATGGGTGCATTAATGATGCAACATGAGTGCAATATATGTACATAATATGGGTGCAAAATCGGTGCAATAAGGAAACATTAAGGACGCAATATGGGTGCAATATTGGTGCAATAAGGATGCAATATGAGAGCAATAATGACACTATATGGGTGCATTAAGGACGCAATATGGGTGCATTAAGGACGCAATATGGATACAATACTGACGCTATATGGGTGTAATACTGACGCTATATGGGTGCATTAAGGAAGCAATATGGGTGCAATAAAAAAAAACCAACCCAAAACCCACCGAAACATACCCAAAGCCCAACAAAACATACCCAGAAAACCAACCCAAAACCCACTAAAACATACCCAAAAACCAACCCAAAACCAACAATAATGCACCCAAATTGCGTCATTAATCCACACATATTGCATCAGTATTGCACCCATATTGCGTCATTAATGCCCCCATATTGCATCAGTATTGCACCCATATTGCATCCTTAATGCATCCTTATTGCACCAATATTGCAACCATATTGCACCCAAATTGCATCCTTATTACACCAATATTGCAACCATATTGTACCCATATTGCACCAGTATTGAACCCAAATTGCGTCAGTATTGCACCCATATTGCGTTCTTAATGCACCCATATTGCACCCATATTACATCCATATATTGCACCCATATTGCATCCTTAATGCTGCTTGCGTCAGTATTTCACCCATATTGCGTCAGTATTGCACCCATATTGCGTCCTTAATGCACCAATGTTGTTCCCATATTGCACCCATATTACATCAGTATTGAACCCAAATTGCATCAGTATTGCAGCCATATTACGTCCATATATTGCACCCATATTGCATCCTTAATGCGTCCTTATTGCATCAATATTGCACCCATATTGCGTCCTTAATGCACCCATATTACGTCCATATTTTGCACCCATATTGCACCAATATTGTTCCCATATTGCGTCAGTATTGAACCCAAATTGCGTCAGTATTGCACCCATATTGCGTCCTTAATGCACCCATATTGCACCCATATTGCATCCAAATTGTGTCATTAATGCACCCATATTGCGTCCTTAATGCTGCGACATGTTTACACGCAATATGGTGAATGCGCAATTTGGAACAACGCAAAATGTAAAATTTGCGACAGTTTAAGACGCATAATTTTAATTGCGACACTTTAAATGATGCGGGCGAATACATGCGTCGTTTTATGACGCAAAACTTTACATGCAACACTTCAAATGGATACCGATTCCCACCACCCACTGTAGAGGTTCTGCCTGGTAGATTCCTCCTACCCCCACTGTAGAGGTTCTCCCTGGTAGATTCCTCCTACCCCCACTGTAGAGGTTCTCCCTGGTAGATTCCTCCTACCCCCACTGTAGAGGTTCTCCCTGGTAGATTCCTCCTACCCCCACTGTAGAGGTTCTCCCTGGTAGATTCCTCCTACCCCCACTGTAGAGGTTCTGCCTGGTAGATTCCTCCTACCCCCACTGTAGAGGTTCTCCCTGGTAGATTCCTCCTACCCCCACTGTAGAGGTTCTACCTGGTAGATTCCTCCTACCCCCACTGTAGAGGTTCTCCCTGGTAGATTCCTCCTACCCCCACTGTAGAGGTTCTCCCTGGTAGATTCCTCCTACCCCCACTGTAGAGGTTCTCCCTGGTAGATTCCTCCTACCCCCACTGTAGAGGTTCTACCTGGTAGATTCCTCCTACCCCCACTGTAGAGGTTCTCCCTGGTAGATTCCTCCTACCCCCACTGTAGAGGTTCTCCCTGGTAGATTCCTCCTACCCCCACTGTAGAGGTTCTCCCTGGTAGATTCCTCCTACCCCCACTGTAGTGGGTCTCCCTGGTAGATTCCTCCCAGACATATTGTAGAGGTTCTCCGAGTTCGATTCTTCCCACACACACTGTACCCTGTAAATGTTAATGTGTGTCTATTTAATAACTATCAAATCTTGCAAATGTGTTGAAGACCTCTCTAGCATTCAAGGAGTTGAACCCCCCATTTAAATCAATGGGAACTGGAAGCTTTAGTTTGCTTCAGAATTGCACCTCTTAATCCTCTAAATACACTCCTATATTCAAATGTTCTCATTTCTCTGAATGTATTTGGGACCAGTAGATTCAGCTGAGAAGCAAAACATAAAAACCTCTCTGTTGGTTTGCCCAGAAGTGCAGTTCTAAGGTCTCCTGAGGCCCCGGTGGAATTGTGAATGGAGGACCCCAAATATTGTTTCACATTTAGGATCCTTAAATCTAGTTGTAGCCTTCATCTTCCTTTCTTCCTATTTGTGGGAAAAGCATCCACATTTATATGTTTTTCACCCAGAACTGCCTCACTCCTCACTGGCCATCTGACCAAAGGAATACATTGATTCTTTTCAGTAAAAATGTGAGTCTTGGTGCCCTGAGACTGGAGGCCCCCAGAGAACGCCTGAGTACCCCCATGTATCAAGAATGCCCCTGTGCCCCAAAATTTCTTGTTATGAAAAGATTTTGATTGATTTCCAAGCACACTTAGAAGACCATTCCAGTGAAGGATTTATTTTGCAATAACGCAATCTCGGCTCTGCTGCAGAGCCGCCAGCTGGTCCCAGGACCAGATTCCCCTGCAGTCACCTAGAGAGCTGACGTCAGGGAAAGGGGAGGGAGGGGGGACTTTAAATACAATTATCTCTCAAACCATAAAGGTTTGAGAGATGGCACTGGGGGGGCATTTTGTTCATTTTTTTTAACGCCTACAAGATGCAGATATTTAAATTTGAAGTGTTACTATCCCTTTAAGGGACATTCATGAGGTTAACCCCTTGAGCGTTCTGTACCCCTCTGGCACTCAAAGGGTTAATGTGCTTTACTGAATTGACTTAATACATGCTTTATATTTCCATCTGATTCAAATACTGTTTTAAAAGATGTCATTAGCATGAAGAAGCTCGTTTTAAAATAGCAGTAAAAATGTAAATACCTAATTTTTAACACGTTTTCATTCAGTGATATGTATATATTAAGTGTATACATACACACACATATATATATATATATATAGATACAAATAAACACACGCACACACAGCATGAATGTATACACATGGACACACAGATAGATAATTATACACACATATATATATAGATACATATAAACACACACACACAGGATTAATGTATACACACGGACACACAGATAGATAATTATACACACATATATATATAGATACATATAAACACACACACACAGGATTAATGTATACACACGGACACACAGATAGATAATTATACACACATATATATATAGATACATATAAACACACACACACAGGATTAATGTATACACACGGACATACACATAGATAATTATACACACATATATATAGATACAAATAAACACACGCACACACAGCATGAATGTATACACACGGACACACAGATAGATAATTATACACACATATATATAGATACATATAAACACACACACACAGGATTAATGTATACACACAGACATACACACAGATAATTATAGGCCAGGCTGTGACAGCATTAGGAATGGAAGGTGTTGGCTTTTTACAGAAGGCTCTGCTTATGACTGCTGTGTATGGTACCATGTTCAGAAGAAAACAGGAACAATTCTGGGGCAAACTGTCTGCCCCATAGGGTGTAGATACAAATTGCCACAAGTTCTATTGATTGTAACGTGGCTTTCAACCCCTTGATTGCCAGAGAGGTCTCCAAAGCATTGCCTCTCTGGGAATCAAGGGGAATTTTTAATTTCATCCCTATGGTGCAGTTGGTTTCACCCAGAATTGTTTCACATTTCTATTTAACCCTTTGAGTGCCAGAGGGGTACGGAACACACTGCAAAGCAATGCGTTCCGTACCCGCCTGGCACTCAAAGGGTTAACACACTTTTCTATTAAACACACGGCCCTTAAAGGGGAACTATCACCTGTATTAATGTTGCCTTTATTCCAATGTTCCCTTGTATTGAACATGTAATCTTGTTTTTTTTTTTAATATAATTCATTATTCTCTGAGATATTAACTTTTAAATTGAATGCAGTGAAGTCACTTCAGGACAGGCTGTGGGTCAACTCTGCCCTGCAGCCTGTCAGTCTTCATATGTTCTCTCCTCAAGTAGCTCCTCATTCTCACAGCCTCCTCTGATGGAGGATTTTGCCATGTAAGCTGGAGAGGTCTCATTGGCAAGAGAGCGCTCCAGCTCACATGAAGAAATCCTCCGTCATCAGAGAAGGTTGAACGAGGCGCTACTTGGGGTGGGGAACAGACAGTCAAATCTGCCATCTAGCTGTCAGATTTGGAAGCCGATCCACAAACCAGCCGGCGGCTCTTCAGCAGAGCCGAGATCGCAAGATATAAAAAAAAAGCCCTACTTCATTGGAATGGTGTACAAAGTGTGCCTGGTTTGCAAGCACACTTTGTACACCATTCCAATGAAGTAGTTATTTCGATATTTTGCGATCTTGGTTCTGCTGAAGAGCCGCGGGCCCATCTGCAGACCAGATTCCAAATCTGTCAGCTAGATGGCAGACTTGACCGTTTTGGTCAGTGAGGCGGAAACTTTGCTTGCAAATATCTCTCAAACCAAAAAGGTTTGAGAGATAAGACTAATATCGTTCGTAATGATTTCTTAATGCCTACAAAATAAAATAAACATAAAATGATGTATTACTATCCCTTTGACACAAAATGACAGGTAATCAAAGTGACCGCATGGGGCCCATATGGGATATTCAACCTCTCAAATGGCCTGCACAGTTTAGTTACAAATTCTTAACAATAGTTATAAAATTATGCAAATGAATGTGATTTTATGGAGGTTTCCAACGCATTGCAAAGAACTCTCTAGCACTCAATTGGTTAAGGTGGTTGAGGTGAAAGAGGGTTTTTGCTTTTTGAGGTAAATCTAGGGTGTTTGTGTTTTGTGGTTGATGGAAATAATCTTGTCTTCCACCTGTACCAGAGAACAGACTAGAGGCTGCACATGAAGCCTCTGAAGGCCATGTGTGACCACCAGGTCCATCTTTGCCCACCAATAGTTTAATCCTCTGATTGCCAAAGAGGTATCCAATGCATTGTTTTGCAATGCACTGGATACCTCTCTGGTCCTCAAAAGGGTTAACGCTTTGGGTGAAAGAAACATTTCCATAGCATTGCTTCTCATTGACTTGGGGGTAAAAAGTCTACTGTTATTCTTCTCGGTACCTTTTAACTAAAGAGTTAATATATACGTTAACACATTAATATGCACAATATATGCATTAACACTATAACATCACATGATGTGCAGGACTGATGACTAACCTGGCATGTCATGGAATTCTGGGATAGCTGGTCCTCTAGGACTGCACACACCTCGGATCTGGAGGTCGTTAAGGGGGTTAAAGAGACACTAGTACCATCTAATAATAACATACAATTACCTTAATCATGACAGAAATTTCTATTTCTAATAACCACTCTGAATCAAGTCTAGTTCCCCAAAATAAATTTTTAATTAGAACTGGATATCTTGTCTGTGGAGGTGACCATGATTCTTTGCAGCAGAACTCCGGAACTCCAAACTCCTATCCCTGAAATTTTCCTTCCTTCCTAAGAAACCTCCAGTGGGTGAAATGTGGGCTCTTGAATTCCTGCAGAAAGAATCATGTCTGTTTCCATAGCAGACCTGAGAATACTTGCAGTTCTCGGTTATTATATGCATCAGTGGAAATTATATCCTGTATTGAGCTTTTGAGTGGCAGAGAGGTATCCAACGAATTCAAACGTGATACAATGGATAGCTCTCTGGCACTCAAAGGGTTAAAGAAACATTAAAATGTGTTTTTTATGAAAAATATATAGGACTCTCCCTCCTCATTAAAGCAAGGGTACACCCACTGCTGAGAGATTATCATCATCATACCTGGGAACTTTTTCTTGTGGACTCCCCAGAGAGGAGTACTATAGTGCTGCAGGGGGAGATAAATGACATGAATTGAGTAAAAAAAACAGGTGGGGCTTAATCACACACGGGGCGGAGCTTCTAAAACATATTAAAAGTAGGAGGAATAGGCTGGGGAAGGAGGAGAAGAGGGCAGGGAGTGGGAGGAACAGACTGGGAAGGAGCAGAAGTGGGCAGAGTTTCATTAGAATCTCTATACATGTGTAGAATCAGCCTCTGCCCCCGAGACCTGGAAATTAGCAGCACAAACCAGAATTTCTGGGGTTAATCCTGAGAGTTCCCGGCTATGATTATTATTATTTTACATTAAAATACATTTTCTACTCTGGTCACCAGGTTGTGCTATTGCTATTGCACGGTAAGGACAGCCATAGTCATTGACTCAAAGTCCTCCTATAGAGTGACAATAAAAACAAAACATGCGCTCGTCACTCACCTTTAAGAATAAATAACACTCAGCAGTTTAATCTTGGGGATGGTGTCCCCTGAGATACATGATAGCATTGTGGCACTGCCCACAGACAGCTTGCTACAGACTTAATTGTTTAGATTTGGTTCACTGGAGACTATGCGCTTTATAGTTTGCAAAATTTAAATTTTCACTGTTTTGTCAATCACTTTTTCTTTATTAGTTATTCCAAACTTATCCAGGATAGTTTATTATTAATAGAAGTCCACAAAGACCCTGCACCTAAGTGTTAACTACAAAAAGAACAGAGAGAGAGAATATCTCAGATTAGAACACAGAGTCACATAAAACACTAAGGACTATGATGATTAGCACTAAAATGAATTGTGTATTTTTTTTCTGAATTAACATAGGTGTGTGTGTGTGTGTGTGTGTAGAAGCTCTAACCACAGAGATTGGTGAATTAAAGTTCTCGTGCTCTCTCCTAGAAGAAAATCCAGCATATTTACCAAATACTTTAAAGGAATAGTAATGATTCACAAAAACAGCAGATTCAATTAATCTTTATAATATTTGGGCCATGGAGAGTGTTATTTCAGTACTGTCAGAGTTGTAGTACAAGAGTAATTGAATGATAAAGTATCCCCCTCCCGCCCCTTTTACCTAGTGTAAGCCACCTCCCCTCAGATGTGGAATCTGGTCACCTGACCAGACAGCTCACAGCAAGGGACAATCTTTTTACTGTGAGTATAAGGAAAACCCTGCCCCGCTTGACAGATTTTTCCCTTATGCTCACTGAAGATTGTCCCTGTCTGTGATCCATCCGGACAAACTTTCTGCTCTGAGGTGAGCAGTGTTACATCAGTAAAAGGGGCGGGAGGGGGATACTTTATCATTCAATTACTCTTGAACTACAAGTAGTGAAATAACACTCTCCATGGCCAAAATACTAGGAAGATTAATTGGAACTGCTTTTATTGTGAACCGTTACTATTCCATTAAAATTTCAGGATACTCTCTTAACCCTTTGAGTGCCAGAGGGGTATGTGCACTGCATACCCCTCTGGCACTAAAAGGGGTAATCCTCTAGAACAGGGATTGGTCCTCCCGCTGCTGTCAAGACCACAACTCCTGTTATTCTGGGAAATGATGAGAGCTGTAGTCTGACAGCAGCTAGAGAAACTCATGTTGCCCATCACTGCCCTAGAGTCAGAGAATATATTCTGGGAATTCCAGACAAATGATAACCGCAATTAAATCAAAGTGCATTTTGGAAATAGTTATTTGTCCTCTATGGCTTTTGGGGCCGAATGCAAGAAACGCGCACAATCACTATTTACAGTGTACTGTTGATGTTTCTGAATTGCACATGCTATTTCTCAATTAGCAAACATTTGCTAATTTTTTAGCAAATGTGTTTAAAAAAGTGGATGTGGCTACAATGTCCTCTGTTTTGTGGGAGGATTAGCAATTGCGCCTTTGCATTTGCTAAAGAAGGGCAGACATTTGCTTCTGCTGTTCTGGAGCATATGATTCCTGTGATTGTGTCAGTGTGACTTGTCAAATCATGAGCACTTCTGATCAGAGAGCCTCCTTGCATGAATGAATGCCATGCTGTATCCTGCCCTGCTATCAGAGGCATAACTAGAAGCCACCGGGCCATGGTGCAGAAACTGCCATGGGCACCCCCCCAACCACATTTTCCACACTGCCCCCCATCTCCATATTGCCCCCCAAACTCCACATTGTCCCTCAATCTCCAGATTGCCCCCCAATCTCCACATTGCCACCATATCTCCATTGATATCTCCCCCGTTGTCCATCTCCTACCTCCCTGGTGGTCTAGCGGCATGGCATGAGAGGGCAGAGCTGGAGCTCCCGCGCGGTTCTCAGTAATGCAGAGTGCTGGAAGATGATGTCATTTCCCAGCGCTCTGCATTACTAGAGCGCCGGAGAGGCAGAAGGCACAGACCTACTTGCTGCGGGAGCCTGGTGAGGGAGTTGCAGGGGGCGGCCTGGCCCCTGGAGTGATGGGCCTGATCACAGGTGAGACCCCTATTGTTACGTCAGTGCCTGCTGTGTTCTGTGCTCAGTTCCTCTAGTGTACGAATACTGGTGAGTCACTCACTGCTAGTCACTCTAAGACAATTCTTACAGATATTGGCCCCCAATCCATAACAAAATACACAATTACTCTTAAGTCACTGCTCACCCCTTCAACATCAACATTGTTCAATGCGGTTGATTACTTAGAAATGTCCAATAACTTCAGATATAGTATCCCTATTTAACCCCTTAGTGTGTGCGAGCGGCCAGCACGTAAGGCGCGGTGCTTTTTTTTTTTCTTCAAAAGATTCCGGAGTCGGAATCCAAGGACGTACATGTACGTCCTCTGTCCTTAAGGGACATCCGTTCGGGACGTACATGTACGTCCTCGGGTGTTAAGGGGTTAAATGGGTCTTTTAACCTCCTAATGCTAGAGAGGAATTGTTAACAGCCCCATTTAAATCAATGGTGATTTGAGGAGTTTTCACTTGTTCCCTATGATATATATATATATATATATATATATATATATATGAGGACTTGCTGGGTTTCAGCAGAGACTCCGAATTTAGGACATTGTCTCCGGATGAAACATCAAGTTCTCCAGTTAATAAGCATCTGCTCCTCCTGCGCAGAGTATACAGTGTAAAAAAAAAAAAAAAAAAAGATAAACAGAATAGCTCCCGTAGTGGCGTGAGGCTGAGGCATCTCATCCCAGACACGTGACCCCAGCCAGCCAATGACTGGATAGATGGGGCAGATGTCAATAGAAGGAGTGAAGACAGCCACTGTTTTAAGTTGCTTGCCTCGTCTCACTAGGAGTGGGAGAAAGAGTGGAGAAACTGCGCACCAGCCAGTGGTGGCTGGTAGGTGTATTCTTCTTTTTAATTTAACCCTTTTAGTGCTACAGGGCTGGCACTCAAATGTTTAACGCAGTCTACTCTCTCCCTCCCCCGCCCCAGGCTTCAGATCTCTGGGGGATGGTATTTTAAAAGTTCTCAGCTATAGGCATATGGTTTTTAACCAAAGGGTTAATTCCATAATTACGTCTCCGAGCTGACACAAAAATACAACTGAATAGATCTTCTAACTGCATGTTTATTTATAAAACTGAAACATTTACGTTTATTACATTTCATCAAAAAAAGAAACCAAAAAATAAAAAAAGAGATCACTCACATTAGGGTATACATATAATATGGAAATTGTTATTTTTGTTTACACTCTGAAAATAAGCAAGCTAATGTAATTTCCCTGGATCCCAGCCCTGTCTTTGAGAACATAAAGATTCCACCCAGAGGAAGAAGCGATGACAATGCACTCTGGAGCTCCGGTCTGATGGCAGCAGCCCCATTACCAGTGACAAGACTGTGTGATGTGCGTTCTCCTCCACCTACACACCATCTCAAACATCCTGCCATTAATTAGCTAAACGTTTCAACTAGTAAACAAGAATAACGATTGAGGGGGTTGGAAAATGAGACATACAGTCAGTCCATAGTCACAACAAACAAAGCCCACTCACGGACGGACGTTGGACTCGCCTCTCCTCCCTGTTTTACGGAGGAAGAGATCACCTTAATATAACCCTCTGTTTTCCTGTTTCTTCTGGAACGTCCATATTAACAGGCTAAAAATGGCATCCCCATTCTGCGGTAGGCACTCTGTGAACAGAAAAGGAAAAAATCTGTAATGAATTATCTCATTGCTTTAACACGGAGGGGAAAAAAAAACACTGTTTTGCGAATGATTGTCATTCTGATCATTTGAGACATTTTAATGAGAGATCAGCTATTTTTCTTAACCCCTTAGGTGCTAGAGAGATCTCAAACTCATTATTTCGAAACGCGTTGGGAATCTCTAGCATTCACAGGGATAAAAATAAATATATCACTGTTGATTGTAATTGGACATATTCCTTATTTACTTTAAGATGATAATTAGGAATGGGAGAAATGTTTCATCACAAAATAGAAAAGGATGGAAAACTGCACTTTTTGCCTTCCACAGGAATTCCTGAGAAAAGTCAGGGTTTTTTTTGGCTTTTTTCTGCCACAACCCCTCACTGCATTGCTAGCCATAGGACCACACATATTGACCCCCTGCTTTGTCACAATGTAGCTATAGAGCAGCAGCACATACCTACTCCCAGCCATCTCACACTGCACTGGTATTCATACAACCACACACGGCCCCCCAGACATGTCCTACTGTACTGGTATTCATACAACCACACATGGCCCTCCAGCCAGGTCCTACTGTACTGGTATTCATACAACCACACATGGCCCTCCAGCCATGTCCTACTGTACTGGTATTCATACAACCACACATGGCCCCCTGCCCATGTCCTACTGTACTGGTATTCATACAACCACATGTGGCCCCCCAGCCATGTCCTACTGCACTGGTATTCATACAACCACAAGTGGCCCCCTGGCCATGTCCCACTGCACTGGTAGTCATGTAACCACACACTGACCTCCCTGCCTTGTCCCACATCACTGTTAGATATGAAAACTCCTACTGAGCCCCCAGCCTTTCAGCTGTTGCCAGACTACAAGTCCCATCATTCACTGCCAAAACCATACAGAGCCACACACATTCACCTCCCAGCCTTGTCCACTGCACTGGTAGCCAGAAATCCCCAAATGCTGGCCTCCCAGGAGTCTCAGCTTTGTCCAACTTCTCTGGTAGCAATAAAACCAGAAACTCAGCCTGCATGGCTGCGGGCAGGGGTGTCCAAGTTTAGTTCTCAAGGACCACCATCAGGCTGCAAGCACATTTGAGTTACTCATTCATTTTGATTGGCCCACCTATTCTCAAACAAGGAAATCCTTAAATCCTGGCCTGTTGGTGGCCCTTGAGGACTGAACAATGACAGCCCTGGCTGCGGGAATTCTCAGTAACAGGTGAAAAATGACAAAGTTCTCAAAGGAGATTTATTGTGTTAATCAAAAGGAGGACATTTTTGGAGTTTCAATGTTTGGGGACATTTTATGAGAAAATCATGAAGAAATTTCCCATGAGAAAAAAAGTCCTCACCTGGGAACTTTTTCTTCTGGAGGGGGAGTCCTGTGGTGCCGTTGAGGGAGAGAAATTACGCAATTTGCATCAAAAGGGGTGTGGCTTAATTGTGAGTGGGGGTGGTGCTTAAGAAAATAGTAAAAAATAGGTAGACTAGGCTAGGGAAGGAGGAGAAGTGGGAGGGAAATGGGAGGAAGTGGGCAGAATTTCAATAGAAACTCCCCAAATCTGGAGAATCAGCATCTGCCCCGGAGACCCCGTAATGCTGAGTGAAAAACTGAGTCTCCGGGGCAAATCTGGAGAGTTCCTAGCTATGACAATGTCCCTTTAAATGTGTGTTTTTTAATTTGTTCGTTTTCTCCTTGAATGCTACAGAGGTCTTTAACACATTGTGAAGCTTTCAAGGAGTTAACAGCCCTATTTAGACCAACAGTATAATTAATTTGTACCCCGAGTTGATTGGTTTGATGCAGAATTGCTCTTTTTTTCATAAAACCCATTTTTCCATTGAAGTCAAATTTAAAATGTATTTTCCTGCTGGTACAAAAATTATGGTTTAATTTTTTAGCAAGTAGAATGCCAGGCGAATGCTTCTGGACGTACAGACCACGGCTACACTGTTCTGTGTATGAAACACTGGCCTTTGTGCTGCATGCTCGTCTCACAATCAAAGGGTTAATGTGTTATATGCAGTGCTTGGCAAGTTGTGTGCCTGTGATTCAGACACAGAACAGTAAATTCTTGGCTATTAAGAGTCACACAGCCTATAAATTCATCCAAGTGCTCCTGTAAACGGCAAAAAGTAACAGTCAGAATCTTTCACTATACTGATCTACTAGTTAACCCCTTAAGGACCAGCAGCCCTGGGTTTGGTTGCCCTTTAAAGCCAAACTATCATGTTAATAACATTGCCCCCGAATACATTACTAACCTAGTGATATGCAAACTCATACAATCCTTAAGCTCAATACGTGAGTGTTATTGCAGTAAAAACACATCATCGGCAGGCATCAGGCTGCACAGAGCTTACAAGAGAAGCGATGTGTGTCTGTGCAGTCAGCCCCTTCCGGAGCCTTAAGGCACCAAGGAACGTCACCACCACTACTGGCAGTGAACAGGACAGACAGTGCAGACTCAGAGGTACATTTCCTCTAAGATGTCTGCACTGTCTGTCCTCTGGTTCCTGCCAAAGATGTGTTATTTTTCTGCAATAACACTGACTTATTGAGCTTAACCCCTTAATGACCCATGACGTGCCAGCACTGTCATGGGTAGATTTGCCTTAAGGACCTATGACGGTCCTGGTACGTCATGGGTTAAATGATAGCAGCGTGCCTCTGTGCACGCTGCTATCATTAATTCCCGGCTGAGACTGAGCGATCCGGGACCGGAGCGCTCAGTCTCAGCCACTTTCACAAGTGCCGGGTCATGGGATCACTGCAGCAGCGATCCCATGTACCGGCATTGTGAAAGAATGAATGAGGCAGCATTCTACGCTGCCCCTAGTGTCTCTTCTCAGCCGTCTGTCCCTTGATATCAAAGTAAGGGACAGAGAAGCAGAGAGGAGACACCTAGTGGACAAATAAAATGCAGCAGCTGGGGGTATTAACCCCTTCACTGTTGCGCTGGAGGCTGACTAAATGCAGGTCCATTTTTGACCTGCTAAAATTAACTTTTGGTTTTGTTTTTTTAAAGACAACAAAAATGTTATTTAAATAAAAAAAGTCAATAACTAAAATAGGAAGTGTGATTGTTGTGGAGCCATGTAATACATTTATACACACCGCCAAATGATATCAATAAAAAAGTGGGGAAATAGGGTGGGGAAAAAGGGACATGGGGTTTTTCACCCGGGGGGGACAGTGACCACTTAAAACTGCTCATTTTGTAGGTATGACTGACTGGTCATATCTTTCATGTAGTGTCCATAAAAATTGAACCCATTTTTTTACCGTGTTCTTTAATTTTCCTAAAATAAATGGTGGGCTATCCATATAAGTATGGTATCAAAAGAAAGCCCTATTTGTGTGTAAAAACAGTATATAATTTTCATTGCTAAAATAAAGTACTTAGAGGGAAAACACTGTTGAACAAAGACATAGTCAAAAAGATCAGAATTGCTCCGGTCCTTAAGGGGTTAAGGACAGTATAACTGCATATCGCTAGTAATATATTCGGGGAAAATGTTATTAGCACACAAATAGTGCAACACAAAAACGTGCACCAGTATAAATATATCCAAAAGTAAAAAATACAAAAACATGTTACAAATAGTAAAGTGCGAATACTTATCAAGAGACCATGATCAGAGGCCAAAACGTGATGGCAGAGAAGACACAAATAATGTTCACTCCTGCATAACACATTACATTACATTTGTGTATGATTATTTCATACTGTATTTGGGCCTTACGGACAGATAATGATAATGGATAGCTGAGCGTGTGAAGTTAACAGGAGTGTAGCCTAACCCTCTGAGTGCCAGAGGGGTACGCAACGCATTGCAGAGCAATGCGTTGCATACCCCTCTGGCACTCAAAGTGTTAAACCATGGGCTGTAGCTAACCCAAGGGTTGTGAGGAGCAGTAAGCCGACTAGAGTGCTGACCTTAAGGAATTAGTAAGAGAGAGGGCGTAGGAGGGTGGGGTAACGTAGCTGCCTGCGCAGAGGGGCTGCTAGGATGGAGGGTTTATATAGCCTCCAGCCCCTCATACAAAAAACAGGCTTTAGCCTTAAACTTATGATTGTTTTATATTATGTATCTGGTATGTGATTTTTGTGGGTCCCCTTGTTTGCCTGTTTTTATGAGTCTTTATTGTACTGACTTTGTTTGCCTCAATAAAGTAATTTGTCTATTTTTTTATATTACTGGGTTGTGTGCCTCCAAGTAAACGGTTAGTTTTCTTTAGGGGTTCTTTTCCCCTATTGTTAGTTTATGGTCGTCTGATACCCTAGAGAACACCAGACTGCTTTGTTTATATGTCCCAGTTCTGTTATCTAGCTAGTGACGGCCATATATGTTTAATAGAGTGGTACAGGTAACCGATCACGTGTGCTGGCGCACAGAACAGGGGTCTGATAGTGACCTCACCGGTCTTGGAGTGGACAATTTCAGACTCCGCTACTGCACACAGAGCTCCCGCATGAGCACTGGGAGTAAAAAAAATAAGTGACGTGCCAGGACCGTCATCGGTCCTTTAGGCAAGGACAGCAGTGACGGTCCTGACAAGTCACTGGTCCTCAAAGGGTTAAAGCAGGGAAGTCTAACTTTTCTTCTCAAGAGCTACCAACAGGTCAGGATGTAAGTATTTCCCTGTTTGAGCACAGGTGGGTCAAGAAAAATTAATGAACCACTAATTAACTCCCCCATGCTTAACCCCTTAATGAATAGTGGTCCCAGGAAGTTACCTTCCCTTAAGGACCTATTTGACCTTTCTAGCATTCAAGGGTTAAAAGCTCCATTTGAATCCATAGTAATTTTCCTTTCTCCCTTATGGTGCAGCTGGTTTGCTCCAGAATTGCACTTCATATGCTTATGGAATACATGTGAAGGTGAATGCAAGGTCAAAATCATAGTAGAATGAGAAAACAGATGTGATTATTAATAATGTATTGGAACGGTTTAAGAGGGCCCGCTACATCACACACTCTTCAGGACTAAGCATTGGCTTAAAATAGACCTGTCTGACACTCAAGGGGTTAAGCGAGTGCTGCCCACAAGCACTGATTACATTAGTCCCCTGAAATCTTTACTGCCAGCAATGTCTCATCCTGCCTTCTAAATTCTACTTCATACGACACTGTGTGTGAGTGTGGAATATGTGCCTGAAATGATTCTAACACCTTCGCTTAATCCGGTGATCAATTACTCCCAATGGCAACAGTTTTAGTCTGACATTCAATACTCCTCCCCAGTTTAATAATGGCTGAATTAAGCTAGGTTTGCATATAAAGTTTACATACAGTATGGGTGGTCGCACCTTTGTTTGGAAATGTTTTTTTGGCCAGCTTATAGGGTAAAAAAAATTGAGAGGCCATTTGTGGGATATCAAATAAAAACACATTTCCAAAATGAGCTGTAAATTGTACAGTTACCGCAGAAAGGTAGGTGTACATGTGGAAATCTCACAGGTTCCAGCAGGCTCCCTGCTCGGGTTTATTTTCTTACTGCTCTGGAGACTTGGAACGCCCTTGTCTTGCCAGGAAAGTTTCCTCTAAAATTATCACATTAGGAAAACTTGAAAATCTGTCTTTCTGTATAGTAACTGTGCTACCTGTTCTGGCACAGTCGTGTAGGCCAGTAGTTCCTTTAACTTTTGATTGTGGTCAAACCGTTTAGTTTTACCCCACATCTCTGTAAATCACTATCAAATCTTTTAAAGCGATAGCCCTAAATGAGAAACTATTTGGATAATCCTCATTACAGAAAGATTTAGGAGCACTGGGAGACCATAGACACTCAGCTGTTGCAAGAGCAAATAGGGTACTATCCTGTATAAAAAGGGGTGTAGATACACAGGATGCACATATAATTTTACATCCGTATAAATACTTGGTAAGGCCACATCTACAATATGGGTTACAGTTTTGGGCACCAAATCTTAAAAAAAGACATTAATAAACTGGAAAAAGTGCAGAGACGTGCAACAAAACTGACAAAGGTATTGGAGTATCTGAGATATAAAGAGAGACTAACCAAATCGTTTTTTTTTTAGAAATACATCTAAGGGGTGATATGATTACCATTTACAAATATAATCAAGATCAATACAAAGAACTCACCAATGAAGAGCAGAGCTAAGAATGAGTAGTCATCCATTCAGACTACAGGAAAGGCAGGGATTTTTTATAGTAAGGGCAGTAAAGTTATGGAATTCTTTGCCTTGGGATGCTGTAACAGCTTTCTAAAAAGTAATTGATACCTATCAAGCACAGAACAGTATTGAGAATTATGACAAACAGATTCAAAGCAGATAAGTGTTAGGATATTTCTGACTACCACTTGGCGTCAGAAAGGTTTTGTATGTGTTAGTGAAGCTAAGAACTATAGCATTGGGAGCATATTCTTCTGGCAGGGTCATCCAAGGTGAACAGTACAAGCTAAGACACCATACTAAATTGGTCCAAAATCTGACAACCCGCACTGGACCAGCGTGGCAGATTATGGTCCATTCCCTCAACATGGCTTCAGAACACAAAAGGCCCTCATTCCACAGAGGCTTGTGATCTTAGAGGAACTACTACAAGAACTGAATGACATCAATTGGGGAATTATTGGCTTATGTGAAACTTGTAAAAAAAAGACAAAGATTTTGTCAAATTAGAAGATGGACGCTGGTTATACTATAAAGGAACCAATGATGGATGATGTGGAGGAATTGGATTCTTGATTAACAAATGACTGACAGACTCTGTCATAAAAGTAGAAAGTATTTCTGAAAGAAGGTCTGTGTTATCAAACTAAACAGTCGCTATGTTCTTCAAATCATACATATTTATGCCCCAACAAGTAGCCACAGGACAAACAGGACAATTACCACTACAAATGTATAATTTCAATCTGACAAAAAGATGATAGATACAACCAAGTGATCGGATCTACAGAAGAGCACAATTTGTGCATCGTGAATTCATTCTACAGGGAAAAGTCCCAGAGAAATTGAACATGGAAAATTCCTAATCATAATACAATTGAAACAGACTTCATACTTGCAAATAATAAAACGATATTCACTAACTGCTCAGCCTTAAATCGTTTTAACTTTTGAAGTGACCTGACCATCGTCTAGAGCAAAAATCAAAATTGACTGCAAGAAAGAAAGAAAGAAAGAAAATGATTAAGTCAACAACTATGAAGACCAACACTAGCCAGCTATTGAAATAGCATAAGACTTTTGTGTTAGCAATGTCCAGTCGCTTCAGTGTGCTGCAAGACCTTCCATACACCATACCTCCCAAGTGTCCCTCTTTAGGAGGGACAGTCCCTCTTTGAGACCCAAATCCCCCTGTCCCTCTTTTCTACCATGTTGTCCCTCTTTTTAGGACATCAGAGTGAGTGTTGTGTATATTAGTCTATCACATTGCTCCACAGCAATGAAATTCAAATGAATGTTTAGTTAATCTTCAGTATATGTATTTGTAATTGAATCTGTGTAAATAATACTTTGGTCTTGCTCTAAATCATTTATTCAGTTACACAAAGAGATGTCAGTAGGTGACAAAGTAACCTAAAAATGTTCTGCCCCCCCCCAGCCATGCCCCTAAAAACACCACCTAAAACACAAGTGTCCCTCTTTAGCCATATGAAATGTTGGGAGGTATGATACACAGATATTTCAACCCACAATGAAAAAGTTATTGAGACTATCATAGACACTGCCTATGCCCTTCCACCTACTGTGAGACAAGAAAAATCATCCGGAATTTCAAAAACAGCAGTAGCCATGATGTAAAAGCAACAAGAAATGAAGCAAAATGGTAATATTAGAAACAGGCTAGAATATATTATTTTGCAGATAAAATCATACTCTTTGCTAGTGGTCCCAAAGAACAACAAGACACATGCAAAAGCTACAACAGGAAAGTAAACATTTTGGTCTGAAGATGAGTATCAACAGAACCCAAGCCACGTTTAAAGGGACACTAATGTCCCATAAAAATGTTCTTGTTTTATAGAGTATAAAAAAAGAAATTGTGTGTCACAAATCCTATAGATATTTGCCTGTAAAGTTCCCCTCTCCCTCCCCTTCTCCTGACGTCAGCGCTGTGCTGACAGCAGGAGATCCAGGTCCAAGGACCAGCCGGCGGCTCTGCAGCAGAGCCAAAATCGCGTTATTAGAAAATAATTGCTTCATAGGAAAGGTCTACAACGTGTGCCTGGTTTGCAAGCAGACTTTGTAGACCATTCCAATGAAGCAGTTCTTTTTAAATAATGTGAATTCGGCTCTGCTGAAAAGCCTCCTCGTGTCAGCCATCTTGAATCTCCTGCTGCCAGCTTTACAGCTGACAGCAGGAAAAGGGGAACTTTAAATGCAAATATCTCTCAAACCATAAAGGTTTGAGAGACAGGATTTGTGCCACATAATTTCTTTTTTAATCTCTACAAAAAATACATTTTGGACAAGAATTTCCCCTTACACAGGAAATGTCAATAGATCTAAACACCTTGATGGGAATTGAGTGATAAAAGAAATTGGGTTGGCAGGGATTTGGAAAACTTAGTAGTTCTATGTTTAAGACAAATTTACAACTCTGCCTCAAGAGAAAGGTTTTTGACCAGTGTGTCCTCCCAGTCCTTACGTATGGCTGTGAAACATGGTCAGTGAATACAGATCTCAGGATTAGAGAGAGCAGAAGAGTATTAAACTGCTCTAGCACTCAGTTGCTTAAAAGTGCAATTTAAATCAATGTGAATTTTACGAATCATTATTTCTACCCTATCATGTAGATGCGCTGTATAATAATTGCTCCAATTTGCATTGATACTTTAGGCCCATAGTATGCTACCACAGAGGGGAGTCGAGGGTATTGCTTTATATTACATTAGAGATCTCTCTGGCATTCCAAGGAGTTAATAGCCAGAAACAGGAGGAGTTTTGTGGGGGTGCTAAAAGATTATCAGTAAAAAAACCTTTTTATTCCATGAATCTAATCCTGTCTAAAGGTAGTAAAATGTCCATTTTGAGTTACGGAATACTGCAGAGATTATATGCAAAAAAGTTCACTGATACAATGGACTGCAGTATAACTGGTACCTGCAAGGGTAAATACATTAACTGGGGACATTTTCAAGGAAATATTTCCCCTTTAACACTATCACAATCAATGGGGCATGAATACACACTATAAAACAATTACGTAAAGGGTTAAGCCCTTAACGACCCATGACTTGCCTGGACCGTCATGGGTCAACTTCCCATAAGGACCCATGATGATCCTGGCAATTCATGGGTTAAATGATAGCAGCGCACCTCGGTGCGCGCCACTATCATTCTGCTGAAGCTAAAACTGAGCGCTCTGGGACCAGAGCGCTCTGTTTCAGTCTGTGTCTCTTCTGCTGGTACACGTGATCACTCCAGGAGCGATCACATGTACCGGCATTTTCATTCAAACAGGCAATGTGTATTTTGTGTCTGGCTTGTGCCTCTCTCTTCTTTACTATTAAAGTAAGGAAGAGAGAAGCAGAGAGCAGATGCCTAGTCAAATAAAATGTGCCAATAGTTGGGGGTATTAACCCCTTCAGTGCTGGGGGCTGGCTGGATGCAGGTCCATTTCTGACCTGCTAAAATCGTAATTTTTTTTTTTTTTTTTAATAAATTTGAAAAAAATGTATTATTTTATTTAAAACAGTAAAGTCGTAAAATAAATATGCCAAGTGTAAATATAAAAAAATGGGAGTGTGATTGTTGTGGAGCCATGTAATACACTTATACTCACCGCCATATCCTATCAATAAAAATGTGGGAAAATAGGGAGGGAAAGAGGGACATGGGGATTTTCACCCAGGGGGAACAGTGCCAACTTAATACTGCCCATTTTGTAGGTATGACTGACCGGTCATACCTTTCATGCAGTCTCCATAAAAATGTAACCCATTGCGCCCAAATGATCACAAGAGAAAAAAAAAGTGTTTTGGTTTTTTTTAACTTTTTAAACTGTTTTCTTTAATTTTAATAAAGTAAATGGTGGGTTATTCATATAAGTGTGGTATCAAAAGAAAGACCTATTTTGCATAAAAAAAAGTATATAATTTATGTGGATGGAATAAAAGACAATTCATCTATCAATTTAAAATTAACAATTCAATTGTTTTAACACAAATTCTGTAAAACTGTTTCAAGGAATCACTCTCTGTCTCTTTCCCTGTATACAAAATAAGAAATTATGCCAATCCTATATAATAATTCGCCAAGTTGTGTGTAACGCCCAACATGCGCAGTAGATACTGCTGCGCGTGCGGCAGTCACACGCAGTGGAGACTGCTCGCACCGCGGCTGATACAGAGCTGGGCGCTCCGAAGGAGCGTCCAGCTCTGTATCAGCCGAGGCGCGGGCAGTCTCCACCGCGTGTGACTGCCCCGCGACCGGCTGCCAGAGGCTCTGTATCAGCCAAGGCGCGGGCAGTCTCCACTGTGTGACTGCCCCGCGACCGGCTGCCTGAGGCACTGTGGCCCGTGTAACGGGCTGTTCAACTAGTACATCATATTAAAGTGAGAGCTCGTAGGTCTTGTTTAGGTGAAAATTTCAGTGTTGATTTAATGTCAATGTTTCAGCCCCCCTGGAGAGCCAAAACACTGTCAATAACTCAACACTGATATTTTCATCTATACAAACTATGAGTGCTGACTTCCACATGGTGTATTGATACAATTTTTATTTTGTATACACTCACTGGACTTGTTAAAGAGGAAAGAAAGTTGCAAATCAATTGTGTTTATTAGAGAACAGTTGAAGTTTTGGTGGACTCCTCACCTTTATCAGGTGAAAAAATAGCACCTGATATATCACCATCTTCCCTCTTTATGATTTAAATTGTATAACTATACTAGCCTCTAATTGGCTGATGGAAATAGCCTCAACTCTGTGCATCCAATCAGAGGCGTCAATGCATGAGCGGCATCATTTTTATAACCAGTAGTACATGCGTTATCTTACAAATTGATTTTAGATCAAAATTTTATATTATTGCATATTTTACTCCAACTTATCAGCCCTTTATTTTAATTTACAACCTTTTATTAAAGCAGGAGATAATTTGAAAATGTTACCAGTTATTTAGTTGGAAGAGCCCTCAATTTCATATCTCAGACTCTTTCAAGATATAAACTGTGAATTTATCCCTTTGAGTGCCAGAAGGGTTCACAATGCATTGTTCCACAATGCGCTGCGTACTCCTCTGGCACTAATAGGGTTAAAAACGTACAATGTGCCACATATTTGCAAAATATATTATAGAATTAAAGGAGAAGTAACATTACATAATTATACCCCTTTCCATGAGTAACACCCTATAGTGCCCATGAGGGTAGTGAAGAAGAGACTTCTTTAACCCTTAAGGTACATAGCTACTGCCATTATGTGACCATGAACTGGGACTTAACCCTTTAATTGCCAGAGTGGTATCCAATGCATTGCGTTGCACTACGGTCGATACTTCGCTCACACTCAAAGGGTTAAAGCAGAAGTAATACCTCCTAATACGTAACACCTCTACCAGTGGGCAGGGGAACAAGACTGAGGGGGCCAGACAGAGTATGTGGGGATCTGTAGCTACCAGTGGAACAAGACTGAGCAACAAGGCCGGGGGGGGAGGGTCTCACAGTGTATGTGGGGATCTGTAGCTACCAGTGGAACAAGACTGAGGAACAAGGCCGGGGGGGGGAAGGGTCTCACAGTGTATGTGGGGATCTGTAGCTACCAATGGAACAAGACTGAGGAACAAGGCTGGGGGAGCGTCTCACAGTGTATGTGGGGATCTGTAGCTACCAATGGAACAAGACTGAGGAACAAGGCTGGGGGGAGGGTCTCACAGAGTATGTGGGGATCTGTAGCTACCAGTGGAACAAGACTGAGGAACAAGGCGGGGGGGAGGGTCTCACAGTGTACATAGGGATCTGTAGCTACCAATGGAACAAGACTGAGGAACAGGGCTGGGGGGAGGGTCTCACAGTGTATGTGGGGATCTGTAGCTACCAGTGGAAAAATACTGAGGAACAAGGTTGGGGGGGGAGGGTATCACAGTGTATGTGGGGATCTGTAGCTACCAATGGAACAAAACTGAGGAACAAGGCTGGGGGGAGGGTCTCACAGTGTATGTGGGGATCTGTAGCTACCAATGGAACAAGACTGAGGAACAAGGCTAGGGGGAGGGTATCACAGTGAACGTGGGGATCTGTAACTACCAGTGGAAAAAGACTGAGGAATAAGGCCGGTGGGGAGGGTCTCACAGTGTATGTGGGGATCTGTAGCTACCAGTGGAGCAATACTGAGGAACAAGGCTGGGGGTAGGGTCTCACAGTATATGTGGGGATCTGTAGCTACCAATGGAACACGACTGAGGAACAAGGCTGGGGGAGGGTCTCAAAGTGTATGTGGGAATCTGTAGCTACCAGTGGAGCAATACTGAGGAACAAGGCTGGGGGAGGGTCTCACAGTTTACATGGGGATCTGTAGCTACCAATGGAACAAGACTGAGGAACAGGGCTGGGAGGAGGGTCTCACACTGTAACAAGGCTGAGGGAGGGTCTCAAAGTGTATGTGGGGATCTGTAGCTACCAGTCTAACAAGACTGAGGAACAAGGCCGGGGGGAGGGGGATCTGTAGCTACTAGTGGAACAAAACTGAGGAATAAGGATGGAGGAGGGTCTCACAGTGTACGTGGGGATCTGTAGCTACCAGTGGAACAAGACTGAGGAAAAAGGCTGAGGTGGGGGGGTCTCACAGTGTATGTGGAGATCTGTAGCTACCAGTCTAACAAGACTGAGGAACAAGGTCGGGGGGGGAGGGTCTCACAGTGTACATGGGGATCTGTAGCTACCAGTGGAACAAGACTGAGGCATAAGGCTGGAGGATGGTCTCACAGTGTATGTGGGGATCTGTAGCTACCAGTGGAACAAGACTGAGGAAAAAGGCCAGGGGGGAGGGTCTCACAGTGTATGTGGGGATCTGTAGCTAACAGTAGAACAAGACTGAGAAAAAAGGCTGGGGGAGGGTTTCACAGTGTATGTGGGGATCTGTAGCTACCAGTGGAACAAGACTGAGGAACAAGGCTGGGGGGGAGGGTCTCACAGTGTACATGGGGATGGGTAGCTACCAATGGAACAAGACTGAGGAACAAGGCTGGGGGGAGGGTCTCACAGTGTATGTGGGGATCTGTAGCTACCAATGGAACAAGACTGAGGAAAAAGGCCAGGGGGGAGGGTCTCACAGTGTATGTGGGGATCTGTAGCTAACAGTAGAACAAGACTGAGAAAAAAGGCTGGGGGAGGGTCTCACAGTGTATGTGGGGATCTGTAGCTACCAGTGGAACAAGACTGAGGAAAAAGGCTGGGGGGAGGGTCTCACAGTGTACATGGGGATGTGTAGCTACCAATGGAACAAGACTGAGGAACAAGGCTGGGGGGAGGGTCTCACAGTGTTTGTGGGGATCTGTAGCTACCAATGGATAAGACTGAGGAACAAGGCTGGGGGGAGGGTCTCACAGTGTATGGGGATCTGTGGCTATGCCAGGTTGAGGAGGTAAAGGGAAGGCAGTGATCACCTTCCTGGTCACAGCATTCAACACTTATCCAACTGAATAGGTGATCAATGTCTGGGGGGGGTATCAGGAACGGTCCTAATGCCCTCTCATGAGGTCTGTATCAGAAGATCCTGCACTATGTGCCTTTTTTATACACGTGATCAATCACAGGCTCATGGAAGCAATCATATATCTTTTAAAGTGATAAGCCTTGCCATGCAGTGTAAGGAAGCTCAATCCCTACACACAGGGCAAGGGGCAAGTTAGGCTCCATGCTCCAATTTTTAGTCTTCATGTTGACCTGGCACCCGTGTTTGAGCCCTGCCATAGCTGTCTAAAGTGAAACCTCACATAAAACTGAAAGGGGAAGATTAACATTAAACTGCCATGAAGGACATTAGCCTGGTTATAAACCTGACTGCAGTACTATACAATTGCCCATAGGCAAACGTAACGCCAGCATCAGATGCTAATGCCCAATGACTATACCCATTCCCATTAACCCCTAATTCTTAATGCAAACAGCAAAGCATGTCTGTTTCATAAAGACACCATTGTATCGAACCTCAGATCATCAACTCCTAAGAGACCATAATAGAAAACTGCAGTTTAACCCTTTGAGTGCCAGAGGGGTACGCAATGCATTGCAAAGCAATGCATACCCCTTTGGCACGCAAAGGATTAATTACCATAAAAAATTTATAATGAAAATTCTCTCGCTATTGTAAGTATCCATGTTTGATTCAGCAGAAAAAAGAATGTATTTTTTTCATTAAAAACTTTACTTCTCCTTCACATAAAAATTTCAGTAAAATATGCGATTTATAGATAAATAACATGACACGTCACAGTGAAATGGAATCACATGAACTATTTACTAAAACAGGAGGGGGTCCATGTGAAACTGAATCACTCTTGGCTCTGTATAAGTCACATTGTGTCTTGAACTTGAGTAATATCAGGGCTGAGAATAAAGGGATTGTCATATCAAAGCGGCAAGAGGCAGCAAGTCGAGATAAAAAGTGGATGTTCATGGTGTGTGGGCAACTGATCTAATTAGGATGAATCAGGACAAATGTCAATCGGGGAAATCAAAGGAAGACTAACGGCTGCTCTTCATTAGCAGATCTATATACAAACGGGTCACTGTCTGCTGTTTATAATGTCCTGCTCAATGTTTCATTCACTTGTTTTCCAAATACTTGTACATGTGACTTTACTAAGACATCCCAGATGACTTTCCTTTATTTTCAAAGTTGTTTTCAGGAAAATCTCATTATAATACCTTTCCTCCCTCCCATCAGTTTTGTAATCTGATGTTTGTGACACTGGAAAAACAGCGGAGGGAGCCCGAACCCCTAAGACAGACATTATTTCTTGGACTGGGCACTGGATGTTAAAATGAAAAATAAAAATCACTATATATTCATAGAATGGGGAAGCAGATTATTATTTTACTACGAAAGCATATATTTTAATGCTTTTTTCTGCTTCATAAAGCAAGGTTACTTTCATGGCTGTGGCATGCTTCATTCAAAGTGAAAACAGCTCAATAGATATATATTTTTTTAAGTAAACTGCAATTTTCTATTATAGTCATCAGGTGGCACTGTCCACATAACGTACTGTGGAAAGCCATAGTCTAAGACTCCAGCTCTTCTTAAGAATGCATTACAAATAATGCTTTTTGGACACCAGCTGTCTTATGATTTAATAAAAAGTTTAAAGTAGAACTATCACTCAAATTACAGTGCCCCCCCAAATCATTATGCACATAGCAATATGCATAATCATACTAGTATTATCCTGAATAAGTTTGGCGTTATGGTGAAATCCAGCTTGTTTCGAGAATCACAGGCAGGCATCTTGCTGTAGAGGCATCTGTGCGCCTGCACCATCAGTCACTTCCTGTACCTTAAGGTACAATGCAACACCTCCTCACCAATCCTGGAGGAGACCGCGACGGACAGCGCAGGTGCACAAATGCCTCTTCAGCAAGATGTCTTCACTGACGCTTGCCTGGTCAACTCAGAACAAGTTGGATATCTCAATAACGACAGGCTTATTTAGGATAATACTAGTATGGATTTGCTTAACGATACATACATAATGATTTGGAGGGCTCTTTAATTTGAGTGACAGTGCCGCTTCAAGATAGAACTTTTCAGTGAAGGATCTTGAATTAGTGACCGTATACTTGTGTTACTTAGCAGGAAAACTATTTTTTCTCGTAATTAAAGTTTACTACTCTTTTAAAGGCAACGAAGTTGCATGTGCTGTTTTTCATGAGACCAGTTTAACCTATTTAATTTTGCTCTCCGCTCTTCCCAGCTATGAGGCCATACTCTTGTGTATAAGGTGGAACAATATTGCTTCCCGAAACCTAGTGAAAAACAGCGTATGCATGATGACATATCTTAAGGTCTAACTAGCGGCAGAATTACAGAGCAGCCAAACGCCTATGTGAGAGCAAATTTATTTGAAAAAAAATCTCAAGGTCGTTTCTTTCTAAATGAATCACATTCAGGAAATTTTGGGACCTTACATACAGTAGGGGAATATCGGAAGCCGGGGCAGTCAGTCCTATTAGGGGATTGGGGATATCCCAATGGGTCATGCTGTTGTGGGCTTATTGGGGAGATTAGAGGATCTCAGTGACCAGCTCATTATGTTCTGTATTCACACTCCTCTCTCTGCTTGCTAATGCAGAGAGCACGGAGATCGCAAGGGAGCACTGATATGGAGGTCTGTGTATAGGATGAATAGACCTCTCGGTCTCCACACTGGATCTCCAGGGAAAGCAAGAGAGACGGGGATAAGACAGCGACAAAGCAAGTATGTGGGGGGGAAAGGGCACAAACAAGACTAGATGAAGAGAGGGGGCTGGGAGAGAGGCCCGAGGGGGTCTGTGGGAAAAATATTAGGTAAGAGGGTAAAATTAATGGTGGTGGGGCGGAGACAGGAGGGGGCGATAGGGGAAATGAGAAGGGATAAAATAGACTGGAGGAAGGTAGAACAAGGCAGTAGTAGGCTGGGGTGAGAGAGAGAGAGAGTGTGGGGAAAAGAGATGGGAGTTGCTAGGGTGGTATTTCATACAGACAGACAGACACAAACACACACAGAATGGCATACTAGCTAGAAGTTCACAAAAAAAAAAAAAATCCCCCGGGATGCTATTCCAATACAATCTACCCCTGTCCGGAACAGAACAGCAATGGATTCAGTTTTAGATAATCTGGAATTTTAGTGTCACTTTGGCTTCCAATCGGAGATTTTAAAGTGATAGTAATGTTTCACAGAAACAACATCTCCAATTAATCTTCATAGTATTTTAGCCATGGAGAGTGTTATTTCAATACTGTCAGATTTGCAGTTTAAGAGTAATTGAATGATAAAGTATCCCTCTCCTGCCCATTTTACCTAGTGTAATACTGCTCACCTCAGATGTGGAATCTGGTCTCTTGACTGGACAGGTCACAGCAAGGGACAATCTTCTTACTGTGAACATAAGGAAAACCCTGTCCCTTGACAGGTTTTTCCTTATGATCACTGAAGATGGTCCCTCTTTGCGATCCATCTGGACAGTCTTGCTGCTCTGAGGTGAGCAGTGTTACATCAGTAAAAGGGGCAGGAGGGGGATACTTTATCATTCAATTGCTCTTGTACTACAACTCTGACAGTACTGAAATAACAATCTCCATGGCCCAAATACTATGAAGATTAATTGGAGCTGCGTTTATTGTGAAACATTACTATCCCTTTAAGATTCAAGAGCTTCGGATAAAATTCACTGATAAGGAGCCACACTTTCCCCTTTGTGTACAAGTCGAATAATCTAGCCAGTCCAGAATTGTCAATAATACAATGCCTGGAATCAAACAATCATCTTAACCCCTTTGACACCATCATATCAGTGTTTCAAGAAATCTTTTTTAGGAGTCTAGCTGAAGGATAGCAGTGATGTAATTGACATTTTATTTGTGAAAAGCTCCCAAATTTGTCTCATTTGGCACCTTGGCCTAGGTATGTGACAGTTTACATAGGAGACTGCTAGAATACAAATGATACCTTTATTGGCTGAGTGGCTTTGGATGCAAATATTTCCATGCAAATACACACGTGTGTGTTACAAGAATTGTATTAGAATTGACGTTGTTTTAACCTTCTGCTGATCAGAGATATCTCCAACTCACTGCTTTACAAAGCACTGGAAACGTCTCTAGCATCCAGGGTTTTAACTCTTTGAGTGCCAGAGGGGTACAAAATGCATTGCAAAGCAATGCGTTGTGTACCTCTCTGGCACTCAAAGGGTTAATAAGTATATGAATGCCAGGGGGTGTGCAAAGCGGCATCCTTTAAAAGGTGGCATGCAAAAAAGCGTGCGACCACATTGCGCATTTAACTTGTCGCCATGATAAGAATCTCAGACTGCATGAAAGCGTGAGATTATCAGGTTGCACAATGAAACATCGCAAGTAAGCAAAATGCTGTTCTACAATATATACGGGGGAAGCGTTTTCCATTTGCACTCCCTACTGTGTATTATATAGTACAACGCAGATGCTGTGGACAAATAGACCTAGTGACTGCTTACAGAGTAAATTCTTTGCCAGGTATCACATAGTAACCATTAATATACTGGCATATGAGCCCAAATTAAGTATTTGTACTTCCCCAGCGTGGTGCCATTGATATTTCGATGATGTCAGCAAATAACTACTGGCAAGTCTCTGGATGCTCCGCTGTCCGACTCTTTACCACAATCCATTGTCCCAAGAAGGCGTAGGCCTGTGCCAACAGGACAAAGGAGAAAGAAGAGTACCAATGGTGCATTATCCCAGTATGGCAATTGTTAATAAATGATATACAAGGATCCACTCACATTTACAATAGATTGATCCAAAGGCATATGTCAGTGATCAACATTACACACTTGCAGGGTACTTTACCCGTCCCTGCTTGGGTTTCACTACCTTCAATCCAACAATCCAAATAGGGAAACATTCTTTCTATTGAGGCCAGATTGGTTGACAAAGTAGCCGTGGGTGCTGTGAAATGCGTTCCCTAGAGCCTTTTCTTTTGCCAATCAGGCATCTATTTTGTTTTTAAAATAAAAATAATAATTTTATATTTGAAGAATTCGGCTACAAGTTTTTTTATATAAGGTTGGTTGAAGACAGGTTTCTTTCTTTCCCTATTTGGATCGTTGGATTGAAGGTAGTGAAACCCAAGCAGGGACGGGTAAAGTACCCTGCAAGTGTGTAATGTTGATCACTGACATATGTCTTTGGGTCAACCTATTGTAAATGTGAGTGGATCCTTGTATATCATTTATTAACAATTGCCATACTGGGATAATGCACCATTGGCGCTCTTCTTTTTCCTTTTTCTCCTTTGTCCTGTATATACTGCTACTCCGGTTCGTGAGTTGTTTGGAGTGGAGCTGCCATCATTTACTGTTTAAGGGGAGCAGACAACAAATCCCCAAAGTATTGCTGCTGAATTACACATAAGTGTTTTATTCAGCCATTATCCTTGTGAGTAGATTTCTTACGGTGGTTGGTGTTATTGGTTCCCAGAAGATTTTACACTAGGAGCGCCTCCTGTTTTGTCTTCTCTTTTCTACAGGTCTGTTCCAAGTCTCTGCTCCATAGGTTGGTAGTTGGTTGCCGTTCTCCCCCTCCTCCGAGTTGGGAGGTCAGTTGATGCGCTGGTCCTGAGTGCAAATGGAAAACGCTTACCCCGTATACTGTAAAATAGCACTTGTAATAGATCAGAAATGGTGTGTAGACATTAGTATCCTTTTGCTCACATCCTGGATATCAGGCTGCTTTGCTCACGACGTTTCATAGCACAACCTGAGAATCTAGCACTTTCATGCAGTGCGAGATTCTCAGGTCGCCATTTTTATCGTGGCACACATGGTAAATACACGAGGTGGTCGCACGCTCTTTTGCGTGCAACCTTTTAAAAGTGATCCGTGCAAAGAAATGCACTACACCCCAATCCGGCAGTCAATGGGTTCACTTTTATTCCAGTCCAGATAAGTTGACTCCTATAAAACACCAACGTTCCCCAGTGGATAAATACTATACGCTGCCATTCCAGTTCCTATTTCTTTCCATTTTATGTTAGGAATGTTCATTTTAACATTTCATAAAAAACTCTAAAAAAAAAAAAAAAGTCACTCTGGACAGATTCATAGCCCTATCACACATATGGATATATCAAAAAATAATGCTTGAAGCCAGCTTGCTTAAAAAAAAAAAAAGTGTTGGCTTGTTCAGAAATTAACCCTTTGAATGCCAGAGGGGCATGCAGCGCATTGCTTCACAATGTCTTGCATACCCCTCTGGCACTCAAAGGGTTAAAATGCATGACTGCGAGAATTCCATAGGTCCCAAAACTCATGAATCCAAAATACCTGGGAACTTTCAAGATGAGCTGACCCTGAGATATTTGAAATATTAAGACCTAAACCTTCCCATAATGTAGATTCTTCTTCAATATGTCCCTGCTTGCTATAATCCAGAGGGGTTCCAGTCGGTCCAACAAGGAACCTTTAACATGTTACAGCTTAGAGATCTCACTGTCTACACACACACAAGACAAGCAGCACATCGCCCCCTGTCTTTCTGGTAAACATGGCATCAATTTAGAGACTAAGGAAACATTTATTTGGGGAAGATCATATAGTAGGTGACACAGAACTCTGTCACGCTGAGAATTTGGCCCTTCACATTTCTCCCCTACACCCCAGGGTCTCTCTCCTTCCTCCAGTCTCCCTCCCTCCACCTAAGTCCCTCACCCCCCTTTCATCTTTCTTACCTTATTCTCCCAGTCTCTCTCTCATCCCACCCAGCCCTTATCCCCCCCCTCGAGTTCCTCTCTTTCATAGCCTTTCTCCCCTTATTTCCCCTTTTCTAGGAACAAGCTGTGCTATTCTAGGGCAAACCAAATGCACCACAGGGGAGGAACACACATGCCGAGTTGAACCTGATGGACTCATTTTCTCAACCTTACCAGCTACTGTATGGAATGGAGCTGTGTGGCTGTATCTCTAGTTATCTATCTGTACCACTATCAATCTATTTCTATATATATCGTCTATCTCTATATCTGTCTATCTTTATAGCTATGTGTATCTATCGATATCTATTTCTCTATATCTCTCTACATCTGTCTATCTGTATCTCTATCTATCTGCCTTTATCTATCAGCTATCTCTATCTATCGATCTTTATCTATAGCTCCTTCTACATCAATCTCTAGATCTATATGTATCTATATGTATCTATATCTATCTATGTGTCTGTCTATCTAGCTAGCTATAACTCTCTCTCTGTCTATATCTATAATTTTCTGCAGCACACCAATCATCAATCTATAACTCTCTCTCTGTCTATATCTATATTTTTCTGTATCTATACCAATCATCAATCTATAACTCTCTCTATATCTATCTCACTATCGAAACTCTATATCTCTATCTATACCTCCTTTTCTATCTATATATCTATATCAATCATCTATCTCTATATATCATATATGTATATCTATATCTCTCTATATCTGTCTCTATATCTATCTCTCTGTCGATATCTCTCTCTCTCTCTATATATATATATATATATATTTCTCAATCATCTATCTATATATCTCTAAATCACTGTCTATCTATATATCTATATCAACTATCTATCTTTCTATCTTTCTATCTTTCTATCTTTCTATCTTTCTATCTTTCTATCTATCTATCTATCTACCTACCTACCTGAGAAAGAGAAAGTATAAAAAATATGGCACTCCCAAAAATAGTAAAAAAAACTGATATAAATTGGTGGTGTGTGTGTTCCATATAAAGTAAATATACTCATCCAGTCATATTTAGATAGTACATGGAGTCAAAATAATAGTAAATCAGATAGATGTATTTATACAAGTAATATAAATGTTTATATGAAAAAAATATATTTTTATAAAAATTATTATTTAAGTTATAGTTGTTATAACTTTTAAATGTAACATCTTCCATCAGTGGGACTGTCCTCGTTTCACTTAGCAGGAAAAGCCCTACAAGATATATGTTCAATACTAAAACATTACTTTGCCGTTGACTTGTCAAACCTTTTCAGCCCTAATGTGGACCGAAAACATTTGATTGATGGAGTGAATAAACACGTCTATTTTTTATTTCCCCCTGCTTTGGCTCCATGTGCCCCACACACACGTACACCCACCCACATGCACGTAGCAATGACAATAAACAGTTACGCAATGTAGACTGTGTTGGAGCCTTAGTCTCTGGTTCTAATTCAGCTCTCTGCCTAAAGATAAGGGGAACCTTGAAAACTAACAAAACATGATATTAGTATGCTTGTTGTGACTTTTAAGAGTCTTTGAACTCATGGGAAAGCTACATTTCCTTTTCTTAACCACTCTACTTTGAATTCATGCATTTAAACTGAGAGGCATTGCAAGGGGCTTTCTACTGGAACTACGCAGGTAGCTGTTACACGTTAGCTTCTCAACACCAAATAATCCTCCAGCCATACAGAGAGATAGGCCAGCAATACCACAGAGTTCAGGTATGTCTATTATGATTTCACAGAGCAATCACTCAGATGTAACAAATGCGCATACAATGTAATAGTAAGATGAAACTATTATGAAAATTATTATTATTATTATTTTTTTCAGGACTACAGGAACTATTGCCACCCTACAGTGTTTGATTGTCGTGACCATCCTTCATTAAAGCAGACTCCTGGTCACATGATAGTAACCTAAGGCAGTCCTCTAACATGGTTCTGAAGAAGCTCAAGGTGTTCCACAGAACAAATGTAAATAAAGTTGGACAGCGAAACAAGGTTCAGGTGGCATACAGTGGATGTGTGGTTCTGTGACTACTAGTGGACAGCGGCACAAAACCAAGGCACTAGACAGTGCATGTATGGTTATGGGACTACCGATGGACAGTGGAAAAAGACTGGTGTGGCAAACACTACATGTGTGTTTATATGGGTATGTGTGCGTGGTCCTGTGAATGCCAGTTGAACAAGTCTGGGGTATCACCAGTGTAGGCAGTTCTGTGACTATGAGTGGACAGAGGACCAAGGCTGAGGAGGCAAACAGAACAAGACTGATGAGGCAGACAGAGTGTGTATGTGTGTGTGTTTCAGTGACTATCAGTGGAACATGTCTGGGGTATCAGCAGTGTACGCGGTTCTGTGACTATGAGTGGACAGTGGACCAAGGCTGAGGAGGCAAACAGATCAAGGCTGATAAGGCAGAGATAATGTGTGTGTGTATGTGTTTCAGTGACTACCAGTGGACAGTGGAACAAGGCTAGTGTGCCAGAGAGTATATGTGTAGTTCTGTGATTCCCAGTAGAACAAGGCTGGGCAGTGTATGTGTGGTTATGTGACTACCAGTAAAACAAGGCTGGGCAGTGTATGTGTGGTTATGTGACTACCAGTAAAACAAGGCTGGGCAGTGTATGTGTGGTTATGTGACTACTTGTAGACAGGAGAAAAAGGATGAGATGGAAGAAAGTATATGTTCGTTTCTATGATTACAAATGTAGAGTGGAGAAAAACCAGTGTGTCACACAGACACACTTGACTCTGTCATTGTCACCTTCCAGTGAATCATATGGGGCGGACTACATGAATGAATAGGGTACATCTCCTCAGAATGCTGCTCTGAAGATAGGTCTGTACTATGATGAAGGAAGTTGTTTGGTTGTAACAATTTAATTACATGGGGCTCCCAGCGATATCTCCCTGTGCAAGCTAGGTATGGTCATTCATTCATGTCCAACTCTCCCTCTTCTCCCAATTACTGCAAGGTTTCACAAGAGGGGCTGGGATTTATTAAGTTGCGAAATGAGAACAGTTATCTGATATGTTGTTCTTTGCCACAATCAATGACAGATACCCTAAGGTATCTGTCAACGATTAGTCAATGATCAGATCTCCCTATGTTTTTCATGCGAGACTGGGAAATGCAATGAAAAAATGTTGTAAATGCCATCATTCTGGTGATAAACACATATGTATACATAGTACAGTGTGTATGCTCCTCTGTCTGCCGCCATTAATGAATAGGCAAGTGTTAGATTTCACCGGGTCACTGAAGAATCAATGAATGGCTAAATCTAGAAAGAAAGACATCAATACATTTCTGCTTGATTCGCTCCAGAATCTCAAATCGTAAGAGAAGCTGAGATTTACAGGAACAAAGTCACCATTGCTATATCACTTTTAAGGATCCATAAAAGCTTCCAGTGAATTTATATTACTTTTAAGGATCCTTAAAAGCTTCCAGTGAATTTATATTACTTTTAAGGATCCTTAAAAGCTTGCAATGAATAACACAGCTTGCTTTGCAAATGACTGGGTGCAATCTCTAAAAGACAAAAACAATATAGGAATGCAACACAGGGATAGGCTGTTTGCTACAATGAAAGCTGTCAAAGTGATGTTAGTTCTTTGAATACATACTGGAAATATACAAATGCACACATGGAATATGCATCTATTGCATGCTGTCTGCACTAAAGTGCAATGGTTTCTCCAATTGCCCAGCGACCACTCCAACTGATTCAATTTGCCCTATCATATCTGAGTAAGAGAACTATTTAGAACCTAAACAATGAGAAATGTTTTCTGCTGTTGTGTATATGTCAAACTCAAGGTTGTGTAACCTGTGACTATTTTGTCCTTGGGGACCTTAGTACATATGTGGATTTCCTGGTCAAGGCTGGCTGTGCCTTCCCACTGGAGCTGCTGCCATCCCTGCTTTAGTGAATCAGGTGCAAGGGTAACCAGGAAAGTAAGAGTCTTACCAGGCCCCTAGCTGACCCCATAGTGATCCCTAAGCACTCTACCCACAAATACAGATCCCCTGAATTAACCTCACAAATTGTTGGGAGTTAATTGTAACACATAGAATAACAATGCATTAAAATCGAATTGTACCAGCAACGGAGGGCTCCGGGTAAGCTAAAATCACTACATTATCCACCTCCACCCCCTTTCTGCTATGCATAAAACATGGTCCCTTCCTTCAGCCAACCACTGGCTGAGATACAATTTTTCTGAACACAGAGATGCCATTTTCCTGTGGACTGCCTTTGTACATAGGTTCAAACAGTCCACATTGCACCTAGGTGCAGGCAATTCTGCTATCAATCCATCAGAAAATGGCTTAGTATATAACCCTCAATGACAATTCTGCTCAGGTTAAAAGAGCACGTCTTTCCACTTCTTATTGAAAAACCTCTTTATAAAGCTGCCAATAATTTAGCCTGCTTGCTAAATCTTTAGAATAAACATATTACCCAAGTTAAGCTGTTAATGGACAGCAAGTTTTTTTTTCCCCAGAGGATTCCTCGGCAAACCCATCACACACTTCAGGTACAAACAAATGAAGTTGCTGATCTAACACAGCAGTTCCCAACATTTTTAAGTCATGACATCTTAATGCAGACAAATAAAGTTGTGAAATTCTAAATTCTGTGACACGTGTTTGCAGTAAAAACAATGTAACTTAATCAGTGTATTTGGGATGTTAAGACACACTGCTATTGGTGCCTTGACACATAAATATGTTGTGACACACCTGCTTGGGAACCACTATAAAATGTGGTAAACCAGCAAGAAGTCCAGGAATCACAGACAGTCTTGTTATGAATTCACAGACACTATAATCTAGTGATCACAGTAAATATGAACAAGCCATGTTAGGGGTGAAGCATGCTCTAGCTGAACAGGGCCAACCATTGCCTAAAGACAACTTTTACTGGACTCGGTCATAAATTCTGAGATTCTTTTGTGGTTTGTGGATTCTGTAGAACATAGAAAAAAAATAATTTCACAGATTGAATTCGTTTGGCAAAGTGAGCTTACAGAATACCTCCCAAGTGTCCCTCTTTAGGAGAGGCAGTCCCTCTTTCAGACACAAATCCCTCTGTCCCTCTTTCCCACCCTGGTGTCCCTGTGTTTAGGAGATCAGACTGTGTAGTGTGTATATAAGTGTATCACCCTGGTGTCCCTGTGTTTAGGAGATCAGACTGTGTAGTGTATATAGAAGTGTATCACCCTGGTGTCCCTGTGTTTAGGAGATCAGACTGTGTGGTGTGTATATAAGTGTATCACCCTGGTGTCCCTGTGTTTAGGAGATCAGACTGTGTGGTGTGAATATAAGTGTATCATCCTGATGTCCCTGTGTTTAGGAGATCAGACTGTGCGGTGTGTATATAAGTGTATCACCCCGGCGTCCCTGTGTTTAGGAGATCAGACTGTGTGGTGTGTATATAAGTGTATCACTCTGGTGTCCCTGTGTTTAGGAGATCAGACTGTGTGGTGTGTATATAAGTGTATCACCCTGGTGTCCCTGTATTTAGGAGATCAGACTGTGGGGTGTGTATATAAATGTATCACCCTGGTATCCCTGTGTTTAGGAGATCAGACTGTGTGGTGTATATAAAAGTGTATCACCCTGGTGTCCCTGTGTTTAGGAGATCAGACTGTGTGATGTGTATAGAAGTGTATCATCCTGATGTCCCTGTGTTTAGGAGATCAGACTGTGCTGTGTGTATATAAGTGTATCACTCTGGTGTCCCTTTGTTTAGGAGATCAGACTGTGAGATGTGTATATAAGTGTATCACCCTGGTGTCCCTGTGTTTAGGAGATCAGACTGTGTGGTGTGTATATAAGTGTATCACCCTGGTACCCCTGTGTTTAGGCGATTAGACTGTGTGGTGTGTATATCAGTGTATCACCCCGGTGTCCCTGTGTTTAGGAGATCAGACTGTACAGTGTGTATATAAGTGTATCTCCCTGGTGTCCCTGTGTTTAGGAGATCAGACTGTGCGGTATGTATATAAGTGTATCACCCTGGTGTCCCTGTGTTTAGGAGATCAGACTGTGTGGTGTGTATAGAAGTGTATCACCCTGGTGTCTCTGTGTTTAGGAGATCAGACTGTACAGTGTGTATATAAGTGTATCTCCCTGGTGTCCCTGTGTTTAGGAGATCAGACTGTGCGGTATGTATATAAGTGTATCACCCTGGTGTCCCTGTGTTTAGGAGATCAGACTGTGTGGTGTGTATAGAAGTGTATCACCCTGGTGTCTCTGTGTTTAGGAGATCAGACTGTGTGGTGTGTATATAAGTGTATCACCCTGGTGTCCCTGTGTGTAGGAGATCAGGCTGAGTGGTGTGTATATAAGTGTATCACCCTGGTGTCCCTGTGTTTAGGAGATCGGACTGTGCTGTGTGTATGTAAGTGTATCACATTGCTCCACAACAATAAAATTCACATAAATGTACAGTATCTATATTTATAAATTAGCTTGGGTAAGTAAGGTTACTTAGGTCTTGCTCTAAATCATTTATTTACTTACTTAAAGAAGTGTCAGTAGGTCATGGAATAACCTAAAAATTATCTGTAATGTGCCTCCCACGAGAGAAAAAGTCCTAAAACAAAAGTGTCCCTGTTTTGCCATTTGACATGTTGGGAGGTATGTTACAAGAACCCAAAAATTAAATTAGCCTAATGGAAAGGCCATGTATCACTACCACTATGTTATTTTGGTAGCTGAAAGATTAGTTCTTACCAAGCCACTCACCCAAATCCAGTGATAACTGAAGTCAAAGTTCTCAATACACACACACACACACAAACATTAACCCTTTGGCACTCAAAGGGTTAATAATTTTGGGTTTAAGCTGAGAGGAAGTTTGTCCCATATCAGATCATATATTACACAGTCATAGATCAAGCTTGGAAAAGACACCCGCTTCTGACACTGCAGGAATTGGCACTGGATCTGTGAGTGACTCAATAAGTATTTACCCTGGAGAATAGTGGTATTTCCATTAAAGGGACATCACATAAATTTGTTTTAGTATTAAAGCACACATTAATGTGCTTTAATGCTATGCCTGTCTGTCAGGCAACAGGTTTTTCTTTATTTATCGTCAAAAAACACGTCAATGGGGAACTGAACTTCTCCAACCTCCAACACTGTTCAGAGCCTTCCCTCAAAACTAGTGAGGTTACAGCTCACTGGAATCTCTCAGGATGGTGGTTCGGACCTCTGTATGATGTCACGCACCACTCTGGTACTGAGCAGTGGAACAGCCTGTTCCAGCCTCATACTACATTAGCATACCTGGCAACTTTCAAAATGGGCTGACCCGGAGAGCTTTGAAATATTAAACCTTAAAGCTCCCCAAAATGTAGTATGTCCCTATTTGCTCTAACCCAGTCAGTCCACAAAGAACCTTTAACATCCTAAAACTTTGAGATAACACTAAAGATGCCGTTCATTTGTCTAGATCATATAGTAGAAAGCACTGAATTCTCTCACCATGACAATTTGGGTCAAAACTCTGAGACTCACGATCATACCCTGAGAATTCCCAGGTATGTACATTGGGACAGTGTCGGTATCCGTTGGAAACCTTACAACTCCACTCGGAATCAGACAAGGGTGTGACGTCACACTGGAAGTTGGGGTGGGTGCCTGGAATGCACTGCCACCTTCTTCTTCCTCCCAAGCACTAACAGTCCCCTGAATGCCCCCACCAATGGCTGCAGAAAGAAACAAATTTACAGCTTAATTGTTTAAATTATACTCAACTGAAAAGTACCAGCAATATACTGTTTTAATGCAAGTTACATGTGCTTTAATACTATGTATTGCTTGGGGGGGGGATTTGGGGAGGTGTGAGTGTCCCTTTAATCTAGTTTTACCTTAGGGTTTTTACTATTCCTATAACCACTTGGAAGCTAGAGACATCTCCAACTCATTGCTTCTCAATGCATTGGAGACATCTTTAGCACCCAAGGGGTTAATATAAGGGTGGGCAACCTGAGGTTCTCTAGTTGTTGTGGCGTACAATTCCCAGCATCAACAGCCAACCACCAGGAGATGTAGTCCACAACACATACAGGGCTTCAGCCTGAACATCCCTGTATTACCCTGATAAAGGCAATTTAAAACATATTTGTGTGACTTTAACCCATTAAGGACCATAGAGCTTTTTTTTTTTTTTTTATTTAAATACGTGTATGACGTACAGATACATCATGTGTCCTTAACGTACATTTTCCCATAACGTATATGTACATTGTGGGTCCTTAAGGGGTTAAAGAACAGAACCCAAAGTAGCGTTCCGTTATTATAGAATAACAAAGGCAAATAGTACTTCAGAGGAAACTCTCTGTCTTGTAAATGACAACAATGGTAAATCAGTGTAAATGAATTATGGAGTAACTAGCCTTATCCCATGACATTTTAATGCCCGATATTATGTGCGGCTCTGACCACTTGTGATGCAATGCGTTGCATACCTCTCTATCACTAAAAAGGTTAGGATTACCATGTGCAGTGAGCAAAATTTGAGATCCTGTTCCCCTGCTACCAGCTGTCCTTTCTGCCTCTATAGATATGGCATCCAGAACTGACTGGGGATGTTACTTCTTAAACCCTTAAAGGAGCAGTAAACTTTAAAAAAAAAAAAATATATATATATATATATATATATATATATTGTAGGGTGTTTCCTGTTGAGTAAAATAAGGGTACTCCCACTGCTCAGAGATGCATATTTCCAGAGTTATTACGGTTTAAAACTGATTTTTTTTACATTAATAGTGTCCTCTAGTGGACAAATTCCAGTTAGTAATTCTGTTACATTTTAGTGGAGAGGAAAGTCAGTGATGTAAAGTTCTCCATAGAATGTGATGGAATCTGAGTCACTTCCTGTCAGTTAGAACTATCAGGAAGTAAACACACAGTAAATTCACTTCCTGATTATTTGAATAAAGTCTGAATAAAACAACTGACAGCGGTGGGAGTGTCTTTGTTTTACTCAGAAGGAAAAGCTCTATAACATATAGAAAGTTTACTGCTCCTTTAAGGACCCATGACGTGCCAGCACCATCACACATCACAGTGGTTCTGCACTTAAGGACCAGTGACGGTCCTGGCATGTCATGGAATTCACTGGTCCCAGAGCGGCATGACCACTGAATCCAATCCTCAAAAAAAAGAAAAGCCCAATGGTCCATAACTGCCGACCCCGTCGTTAAGAGGTTAAACAAGGGCAAAATTCATAGGAGTCATTAGACTTTCTTTTTATACCCAGTAAGGTAAGCAGTGGGTTATTATTTGCAGTTCTCTTGTATGTTCCCATACTAAATAGTATTCACGTTAAACCTCTCTAGAATCCAAAGGGTATGAGATTTCAGGAGAAGCCCAAGGTTCCACCACTCAAACAGTATGAGAGCTACTGCTGTACACAATAGCAGGACAGTAGCACAGTACTATTTACTACTGTTGGTTTCACATACACTGCAGACTTACACTCACATCATGTAGAAGCAAATCAAGTTCAGCCCCTACTATACAGCATCTCAAAGCCAAGTTTCAGTCTCTCTCTGGTTGGTTTGTGGCACCAGAAATCAGATGAAAGTTTGTGCAGTGCTGATGAATCTCCACTGTTAATTCCCCCTCTATGCCAGATTCTGTGCTGTTTGTTTATTGAGGGCTTGTATCTGGCACTCGAAACCGAACACAGAAATGCGATACGTGTGATTAAAACAAACAAAAAAAAATTTCAGTAGCTGATCCAAAGGCAGGGATGCAGTACACCATATTGCCAACTTGAAGATTAAGAATGGAGACAGGCTTAACATTCTAGGCCGCGCGCCAGCGGAATCAGAGTCTGCAGCACACACACACACATACAATCTATCCAAAATTATATCTGCTAACTTATGACGGTAATAACAATGTGCCCTCACCAAAATGATGGAGTCTGGGGTAATCAAACACACTGAAAATGCCAGCAGTTAAATCATAAGCAACATTTTTAGAGCTGAAAATGTTAACCCTTTGAGTGCCAGAGGAGTGCGCTACGCAATCACTCAAAGGGTTACAGGAGAAGTAACATATTATACTAATAATCCGCACATCCCTTAATATGGCCATAAAATCCAAGTGCCCCTTTTGAGTTTTCCTTTTTGGTAAACAGAATAGCCTCTCCAATCAGTGCTGTCATGTTCATGGGGGCGGCCATGACAGTTGCTAGCAGAACCACCGGACCTCAAACTCTCCTGAGACTGATGGCCAGGTTAGTACAGTCAGTGCGCCTGCACCATCAGTCCCTTCTGGTGCCTTTCAGGCCAGTGCAATTCTTTTTAATGGAGACTGTGACTGACAGCGCACAAGATGTCTGCGCTGATACCTGGCTTCCGGTCTCGGAAGTTTAACGATTACTTTACAAGCGGCTACTTTTGAGAGGTAATATAACTATTATTAAGCTAGTCGCCACCGGCCTAATTATTGCAGGGCAACTTTACCTAACGTGGTAGTTCCACTTTAAAGTGTGAATAATGTCCAAAAAATAGTTTTAATAGATTTGTAGAGGCTAAAAAAAGAATCGCATTGCCACAAACCCCATCTCTCAAACCGCTATAGTTTGAGAGATTTTGGCAATCATAGTTCCCCCTTCCTCCCCTTCTCTTGATGTCATCTGTAAAGCTGACACAAGGAGATCTGTGTCGGCCAACACAATGAGGCATCTCGTTATTAGAAAAGAACTACTTCATGGGAACGGTCTACAAAGTGTGCTTGCAAACCAGGCACACTTTCTAGACCTTTCCAATGAAGTCATTCTTTTCTAATAACGGGATTTCAGCTTTGCTGCAGAGCCGCCGGCTGATCCCCTGACTCGGATCTCCTGCTGTCAGCTAGACGCCGACGTCAAAAGAAGGGGAGGGAGGGGGGACTTTGAATGTGAATATCTCTCAAACCATAAAGGTTTGAGAGATGGGGTTTGTGGCAATGTGATTTTTTTTAGCCACTACAAATCTACTAAAAATTGTTTTGGAAATTACTAAAACTTTAAGCCCTTAACGACATGTGCCGTACTATGACCGTCATGGTCATAGTACATCACGTACTTTTTACTTACAGCGCTCTACCGGGAGCGCTGTAAGTAAAAATAGGGCCTGAAATTGACCGCTCCAAGATCGGAGCGATCTCTATCAGGCCCCATAGTGACGCGCCGATACACACAACAGGTCACGTGTACCGGCGCGTCCACATGGTTCAATGCGGTCCTTATGGGACGGAAATGTCCCAGGACCGCCGGACGTTAAGGGGTTAAAGGAACACAAAGGGCCATATATGCAAAACAACATATGGCCTTCCGGGGAAAAACAGTTGCACTATAGGGGAGATCTAAAAATTCCAAAAATGCCCATTCATTTAAATGGGTATTTTAACCCCTTGAACGCTAGAGAGGTCTTCAACGAATTGTCTCCCTAGCATTCAAGGGGTTGAAAGATCTATTTAAATCAATGCTGGTTTGCCCCAGAACTCATCCACTTGCCCCAATGTGTTGGATACCCCCTGGCACTCAAAGGGTTAATCTGGGCAGATACTCCTAAGGGCCCATATGAATCAATTCTTTGAGGATAGGCTTTACGTTCATACTGATTTTAACCCCTTAGAGTCCGGTGACGTACCCAGACCGTCACGCTGGTCCGGCACTTAAGGACCAGTGACGGTCCTGGTACGTCACGTACTATTACTCACCGCGCTCCTGCAGGACCGCGGTGAGTAATACCGGGGACTGATTTTGATCGCTCCAAGACCGGAGCGATCTCTTTCAGTCCCTCAGTTCGGCGTGCCGCCCCACGTGATCAGTCACGTGGGGCGGCACGCCGAGATTCTCTATCTGGTCCTTAAAGGACCACTCACCCCGTGACCGCTGGTCATTAAGGGGTTAATGTCCTGGTTCTATCTGTTTTATTCTCTCTGTGATTTTGTCCACAGAGTTCTCCTTAGACATCAATAGGAAACGGTGAGCTGAGACCAGCGATAACATTTATTAGCTGAAATGGAATCCAGTCCTCTGTGTGTGTGTGTGAGATCAGATACAGTCACCTGGTAAATGGCAATCAGTAAGTACATCTTCCTCTTGCCATACTGTCAAGTTATTTCTCTAACTAGTATTCAAAGACATTTAATAAGATGATTTTGAGTAATAAAGAAAAATATGTAACCCTTTGGATGTTAGACCGTTATCCAGCAGGGATCCAGACGTGTCATACCTTACCATGATACATGACATTTTGGATTTATACAGAACATATTTTATTGCGAACATGTATCGGCAATGACACTTTTTTCTCCAGCAGAAAAAAATACAAAAATGCACAATTCAGTAGGCTGAAGAGGAGCAATTCTGGAGCAAGACAATGGCACCACTGGGAGATTAAAAAGTTAATGGGTGGTCTCCAATACATTGTGAAGCAGTGCGTTATAGTTCTTTCTAGCAAACAATGGGTTAAATGCCCCATTTTGACTAAAAAAAAGACAGGGATTATTTACAGTAAGGGAGGAAAAGCTATGGAATTATTTGCCTCGGGTTGTTGTTCTTGCAGATATTGCAACTGCTTTCAAAAAGCAATGGATGCCTGTCTAGCACAGAACACTATTGAACATTATGACAGATGGTTACAAAGCAGATAGGATGTTGATCCAGGGAACTATCTGACTGCCATTTGGAGTCAGGAAGGAATTTTGTTACCCATATGGGGCTAAATTGGAAATTGCTCCAGAGGGCTTTCTTGCCTTCCTCTGGATCAGGGGTGTTTTGGGCATGGGTTGGACTTGATGGACGCATGTCTTTTTTCATCCTGATCAACTATGTTACTATTTACATGAAAGTGAATTTTCATTTCTACCCTATGGTGCTGTTGGTCACATCAAGATTTGATAAGTCCTTTTGAGTGCTCATTTTTGGTTGCTTAAAACAATGTGCTGTACATATCAAGTGTTTATGTGGCACTGAGGCATCATATACTTTTTCCTCTTTTTTGATATTTAAGGAGTTCCCATTTTAGTCTGTGATAGATAGATAGATAGATAGATAGATAGATAGATAGATAGATAGATAGATAGATAGATAGATATGAGACAGACAGACAGATAGATAGAAAGATACGATAGATAGATACGATAGATAGATATATAGATAGATAGAAAGACAGTTAGTTACGGTAGATAGATAAATAGATAGAGATAGATAGATAGATAGATAGATAGATAGATAGATAGATAGGCAGGCCGACAGAACAATTGATCAATTTTAACCCCTTGACTGCAAGTGAGGTCTCCAACACATTGCTTTTCTATCTGTTCTCCACAACAGCTAAGGGGTTAAAAACAATCATAAAAGTTTTTCCTATAATTAAAATAAAGTTCTATATATTTTTAAATACATTTTGGAACAGTGTCTGGTATATGCTCATGTACCAATATAATCAAGTACCTTTCCTGACATATATCACAATCATTTTTTTGCTGGAAGGAGTACAGACCCAAGCAGCTAAATCAACAGCCTCAACTAAGTGCTAAAATGGGTGAAATTAGAGCAAATGTTGTTAGAATCCCAGCCCACTTAGTCTAGTAAGTGTCACCATTTAGGGTTGAGAACTGACCACATTCTAACCACAAACATTACTAAATACTTTAATCACACACAGAGGCCAACAGGGCTTTAAGATTGACAGTCAGTTCTGACAAACAATTGGGGAAAAAAAATAAAACTTTTTTTTAAATCAGAATAGTTCTCTTTAACCCTCTGAGTGCCGAAATCTACCCAAATCATTGTAGATTAATTGGAGCTGCTGTTTTTGTGAAACATTACTATCCCTTTAACCCTTTGAGTGCCAGACGGTTACGCAAATGCATTGCAATGTGTAAGGGTTAAAGCAGAAATACCACCTTATATAAAGTGCCCCCCCCCCCAATTATTAGGCATAAGGCAATTAGCTGTTTAATAACGCTATTATCCGACACAAGTGCTAAGTTCTGAAGTAATCCTTCTTCTAGGACCGGCGGCCAGGCTTGCACACAGACATCTTGACTTAGAGACTTTGCCTTTAAGATTTTCCCGGTCTCCTCTAGGAGGCACTGCATGGTACCTTAAGGTACCGGAAGGGACTGACAGTGCAGGTGCACAGAGGTCTCCAAAGCAAGAAGCCTGGTCGTCAGTCTCAAAAAAAGGAGGATTACTTCAGATCCTGGTACTTGTGTCAGATAATAGCGCTGTTAAACAGCTAATCTCCAAATGCCTAATTATTGCGGGGGGGGTCACGTTATATAGGGTGGTAGTTCCGCTTTAAAGAGATAGTAATACTTACTATGTGAAAAAAAATATATAGCGTAGTGTTAATCCCCCAAGTAAAACAAGGGTACTCCCACTGCTAAAAGGTGTTGTTACAGATTAAACTTTAAATTTTTAGTTGCAGTATCACAGTGGCCTGAAATTGTACAGTTGTGCTGTTGCTACATCATCCTATGGACAGCTCTGGTCAGTTGACCATAAATATCCATAGGATGGTGTAGTAACTTTGCCACTGTACAAGTTCAGGCCACTGTGATACTGCACCTAAATAATTCAAGTTTTAGATGTAATAACTTCCAAATACAACACCTCTCAGCAGTGGGAGTACCCATGATTTATGACCCGTTGACACCTATTTTATAGCTGAATAAAGGATTAGTAATTAATATTTTCTGGTTATAGCACGTTCAGTACGAGTTTATTATTTGGAGGATCTCATTTCATTCACCACTGTGAGCACTTTGAGAACTATTCATGAGTGTGGTAGTAGTATAATCGGACTTCATATTGTAAGTAGAAACATTTCTGCTTTATGGTCACTAACAACTTATTGGCAGTAAGTGGGATTATGAATTTGCCAACTGCTACAATTTCATAATGAGCCCTCTATCCATCAAGGTCACATATTACTAACCGTGTTGCAATCCACTGCTGTGCCTCCTCCTTATAGTACGTCTTCCACTGAAGATAGATATGGGTTGTGTGAGGACCTTGAGGTCTTGACAGGCCATCACCATAGTTTCTATGCACAGAGGTGTGCAGATTGAAACTATGGTAGTGCCCTCTCAGGTGTTCACAGGGCACAAATCTAGGTTCAGTGGTAGAAGTCCTACAAGGAAGAGGCACGGCAGTGGAGGAAGCCAGACTCTACTTCGGGAAGGGGGTCGCGGTGATTAGAGGCATTCTTCCAAGTGGTGGACATCACACGAGGTCTGATTATTTTTTTTTCTACATTGACTGGATTCTCAATATGACTAAGTTTATCCCTTTGAGTGACATTCAAAAGGATTAAGTTGGGCAATTGTGTAGCATGAGCGGTACAGCATTGCATTACCATCATATTAGTGAAATGTTTGTGAGGGTGATAAGGGGTATGTGGTGAGGTATGGGGATGAAGGAGATATGGGTGCAAGGGTGGCTGGGAGGGTTATAAGAGCAAATTAATATGTTCATGGCTTTGTGTGATGCCGAGAAGGACGTTCTGTAGTGTTTGTAAGGGAGAGATGGTGGACACAGAGGCATGTCTGTAGACTATATGTACCCAGCATGTAGGCATGCCAGTCACACGTGGACATTTTCTTTTCTTGTTTGAACATGAAAAAGTGAAGGTGTGCGTGTGTGTTGACACATGGTTCAAAGTGATTCGGCCACGGTTTTGTGTGCTGATGGAAGTTGAAGGCAGGGCAACTCCTTGTAGAGATTTCGACAGACATCTCCAGTCAAAATCATGCGCTGCTGTATCTTTTAGAGCGGCAGTATGGAGGAAATTACAATATCTCCTCCTTATTGTCATCCCAGGGTGTAGCTGGAATGGACAGTGAAATGATGTCAAGTGCCAGCTTTCTTTTATTAATACAGATGAGCCCAGGGACAGCTCATTTTGAAAGATCTATTAGATAAAACCACTGCTAAACCTTCTCAACTGCAATTTAATCTAGGCCATAGTAAGCTAAAAGTGACTTTCTGGGCTGATTCTTTGGGTGCTATCAGACAGACTGCTTGTGTGACAAAGTAGCTCTTAACCCTTTAACCCCTTAAGGACCGGGAACATCTGAGTTCGATTTGACTTAAGGACCGGAGCCATTTTGAGTTTTTTGACTATGTCTTTGTTCAACCATATTTTCTCTTTAATTCCCTTTGTACACCCACACAAATTATATACTGTTTTTTTAAGCACAAGTAGGGCTTTCTTTTGATACCACAATTATATGAATACCTCATCGTTTAATTTGATTAAAATAGAAAAAAAAGAGCAAAAAAATTTAAAAAAAAACCCATTTTGCTTACATTTTCCTGTCAGGATTTGCATACTATTAGTTCATTACAAAAACATACCCCTAAATATATTAATTTCCTTCTCCTGAATATAAGAGTATTCCATATGCCTAGTATTTCAATCCCTTTCTCACATTTACAAGGTAAATATTACAAGATGGCTGCCATTATTTCCAACTTGTAATTTTTCAACAATTGCCATGTGAGCATCATAGCTTAGTTGACGGTGCTAGAACCAAAAATGTAACACAAAAGTATATGTTTCTGAAAACTAAACAACAAAAGGTAAATAATCAGGAGAATTTTGGAGTTTTTTATGCAGCTATTTTTCCAGAAATATTTTTAAAAATTGTGGTAATATTTTGGTTTTTTTTGCAGTTTTCACACTTACATTATAATATTACTGTTGATATCAAGCACGGGATAGTTGAAAATTTAAAAAATCCATTGTTTAGTGTTCAGCTCCTTCTTGTGAGTACGCCAATACCCCATATGCATAGGTTTCTCAAGGTTTAAGGGGTGCTACAGGGCCCAAATTGGAACATGGGTGTTTCCAGTTTCACACTTTGAATTTTCACAGCTTGCATCACTGGTGCCATGTCTCATTTTGGGCTGTGTAACAGTGCTCCACTCTAAGATTTACCCCCAAAAGTGTATATTTTTGGAAAGTAGACACCCCAGGCTTTCATTTTATGTATGTTTTCAAATTTTGTACACAGCCATTTTACCACCAATCCTGTGAAAGCTTGACGTAAGTAAAAAAAAAAAATCATTGTTTTTCACATTTTTCACACACTGACTTCAATGTTGATGTGAATTTCAAGCACAGAATAGATGAAGATTTTATAAACTGCATTGATTAATGTTTGACTCCTTCTTCTGAGTACGGCAATGCCCCATATGCATAGGTTTGTCAGGGTTTGGGGGAACTACTGGGCCCAGTTGGAACATGTTAGTTTCCTTTTACAGACATGCCATTTTTACAGCTGGTACCTTGTCTCATATCAGACTGTTTGGCAATGCTGCAATTAATTTTACCCCCAAAAGTATATATTGTAGAGGAGTAGACAACCCTGGCTTTCATTCTATTTGCATTTCATCAATTTTTTCACTGCCACACTATCACCAATCCCTCCCAAAACCTGCAGTAAGGCAGAGAAACACCATTTTTTCACACATATTTTAGTGTTGCTCTGGATTTCAATCAGATGATATTTGCATATTTTTTAGTGCTTTATATTAGTGGTGAGTTACATCGTCTGAGTATGGCAATGCCCCATATGCATAGGTTTGTCAGGGTTTGGGAGAGCTACTGGGCCCAGCAGGGAACATGTGTGTTTCCATTATCAGAGATGGAAAAATCTTAGGTTGCTTTGCTTCCCATTATATTTTGATAGTGTTAGATCTAAGGAGGTATGTGTTTTGAAAAATAAAAAAATAGGATATTTCAGGGGGGAAAAGTGGCCAAATACTAAAAGAAGCTTTACAGCACTACTGTATTGTGCATGAATGGTATTCCTGGAAGCAGTCACCAATGCAGAGGCCAGGTTTGGAACGGCAATCAGAACAGTAAGTGGTGGTGTCTGCCCATATTCCCTTGCTGTAGCAAACCCTGCAGTGCTTCTGTGGTTTGTTCTTTTGGGGAGCTGGGGGGATTTTATAAATAAAGTGTGCTTCCCCGGGTCTTGATGGAACGATTTCTGGCGCACCGTGAAGCAAAAATAGGGAAATGAGTTCTAGCTGATATAGTAAAAAGCTAAATTTTGTATTGGGGTTTGCCAGTTTGAAAAGTAAAAATGAATTATGTACTGCAGTCTGCATCATATAGATGGCAACTTTTTTTTTCCATGCCCTACACTTTCTCATAGCGAGGTATGGCTGCATTAGGTGATCACACAGATCAACTCCCTCCATGTTTTTATTATAATCCCTGATGCAGACCGGCTTTCTCAGTACCCATCTCCTGCCACGAACAGTGAGTGCCACAGATCTGTTCTCATGCATGGTGGTCAGCATGTAGACAACTTTTCTTTCCTTGAACTTAACTGCCAGCATCTCCTGTTGGCACAAAGATAAGGACGTCCCAGATTTTAGTTTGGTACCTACTAGTTTTTTGGGCAACTCCCTGCAATTGTGCCTAACAGTGCCACAGGTCACGGTGTCAAAACAAAAAAGAGACTTAAATAAAAGGGGGCTTGTGTAATAGTTATCAACAAATAACGGATAACCTTTATTTAAGAAGGGCTAAATTAGATCCCAAACGATTTTCCCATTTGTTCCCATAAATTCAGTGCAACCAGGAGGATCAAGTTGGCTGTGTAAATTGTGCGAAAGTGCCACAGGCTACACCCATTTTAGAATTTAACAACAAACTTGGAACGCATTGGAGGGACTGTATTGCTTGAACTCTAACCTGCCTTTATATTTCATTAGGGATTCATCTACACTAATTTCTTTTTGGGACATATATACTTAGGCAAACTTTTTCTGTAAATGATTTATTAGGGGACAAATTATGTACAGTCTATCATACTGGGGGTGTTCTTTTGGGAGGCACAGGGTAGTATCACTAAAATGCATAAAGTGCAAAATTACTTCAAATCTAGACCTGGTCATTGTCTTGGGGAATATAGGGGTATCACATATGGGGTTTTTGCTCCAGTAGGATCGGACACTTGGCTTTTTTATTATCCCCATTGCCCTAATTAGGGCCCAGAACTGCTTAAATTCTGTGATGTCTGTGGGTTTCCATACTTGCTTAACAACGAAAGCTGTAGGGTAGGCGCAATATACTAGGCTGCATACAAATTGGTTTGGGACACAATTTCCCCCAAAAACAAATCAAAAAAATTATCATGGATAAATTCTTCCACATCAATTTGAATCCCTGGGTTTCCTGTGAATTCTGGGATTTGTGGGCATAAATTGGTTGGTGATACCCATTCATTAGGATCAGGAGTGGCAGGTGCTGGGGCATTTCTTTGGACAGGTCTTTGGGCAGTTGCTGGGGCAGCTCTTGGGGCAGTTGCTGGGGCAGCTCTTGGGGTAGTACATATTCTCTTTACAGAAGGCCCAGCGTCATCACTAGAGCTGCTCTCACTCTCAGAAAACTGCGTTATATCAAAGTCTGACGCAGTGACTGTGGCTTCTGAGTCAGACGCCAAAAAGACATATGCCTCTTCTACACTGTACCTCTGCTGCATTTTTTACACTTACCCTAAAAAACGTATTTTTTTTTTTTTTTTTCTTACGCTACCCCTAAACCTAAATCTAACCTTACCCTTACCCTAACCTACGTGTACCCTGAACCTACCTAACCCAAGTCAACTACCTATCTAAACTATACTTATTATATTTTTGTGTTTTTTTTCCCTACTCTACTCCTAAATCTTACCCTAAACCTTTCCCTAACATACGTCTACACTAAACCTACCCAACTACCTAGCTAAACTATAGAAAATAATTAAATGTTATTAAAAAAAAAAAAAAAAAAAAAAAAAAAATACAAGGGGGATGTACCACAGATCAGCAAATGCTGATCTGCAGCAAACTGATCACTACCAGAGTGATCAGATGGGGGGAACTGTATTGATCGCTGCAGAACAGTGATCAAGGGGATAATTTTGTCTTTTTTTTAACTTTTTTTTTTTGACTGGAACACGATGTCTCTCTGTCTCTCTCCACCTCAGCAGTGTGCAAGATGGAGGGAGGCAGAGACATGTGACAGGGACAGTATCTGTAAATACTGTCCCTGTCATTCTGCTTTTGCAACATGTGATTCTCTCATCAAGTGAATCTCATGTTGCAACATTGTTTCTACTGGCTGTTACTAAGTGCCCCGGTACCGGGGCACTTAGTAAGAACCAGCCCACAGTCTCCCATCACTCCGTGCGGCCACGATGGGAGAGTTTAACCCATGACGTACTGGGACTGTCATGGGTCCTTGGAGTAAATCCACCCATGACGGTTCCAGTACGTCATGGGTTGTTAAGGGGTTAAGTACCAGTGGTGTACACAACGCATTGTTTCACAATGCATTGCAGAGGGGTGCATTCCTCTGTGATCCCTAACCCTTTGAATGTCGGAGTATGTAACACATTGTGCACCCCCCCACTGACACTCAAAGAGTTACATGGTAAAAAAAAATAAATAAAAAAAACCAATTCCCTTACTTTTGTTCTCTATCCAAGGCATCAAAATTCATCTAACTGAACTGTTACTAGAGAAAAGGGGAAATTTACTCACCGATATTTCTGTTTCTTCTGTGTTCCTCCACGGCAGCAGAGTGGGCATTAGTCTCCGCCTCCCAGCTGGTAGGACCAATCTTTTATCTTAAATATCCCCCATTCACCTCCACTCCCCAGTTATTTTCTTTATTGAAGCTGTAGAGATATAAATATAACAGGTAAACAGGGTTGGGTGTGCCGTGGAGGTCCACTCCACAGCAGCAGAGTGGGATATACACAAGCAGTATACCAGAAGGGGGCGGGGGGATTTACAAAGGTATAGAAAAAAAAATCACCCTTAATAGAAAACCCTGTGAATACAGGACCGTGAATAATAAAAGGAACAAACTACCATTATACCAGTACAACTGCTTCCAGAACTTTCCTCCCAAATTTTGCATCTGTAGATGCCTGAACATCAAGCTTGTAATGCTTGATAAATGTAGATATTGATGTCCATGTGGCTGCTTTACATATGTCTTCTAGCGATGCTTCTGCTTTACTTGCCCATGAGGTAGACATCAACCTTGTAGAGTGAGCCTTGATTTTAGTTGGAGGCTGGAATTTGTCATCATTATAAGCAAGTTTTATGCAATCATTGATCCACCTGGAAAGTGAGGCTTTGGATGCTGTATTTCCCTTGAATTTTCCTAAAAAATTAATAAATAGGGAGTCTGACTTATGGAACTCCTTCGTTCTATACAAGTAACATGACAGGCATCTGACAAGATCCAGGTTATGAATCTTCCTCTCTTTTTCAGATGTAGGATTATGGCAAAATGAAGGAAGTATGGTCTCTTGATTGATGTGTAAGTCTGAGACAACCTTAGATCTGAAGGAAGGACGGGTTCGCAGAACAACCTTATCCTGATGAAAGATGATATAAGGAGATTTACAGAATAAAACCTGTAACTCCACCACCCATCTAGCTGATGTAATTGCCATGAGAAAGGCAGTTTTGAGTGACAGGTTCTTGATCGGAATTTTATCCATAGGCTCAAAGGATGAAGAACTTGCTAATTTTTCCAGAACTAGATTTAGGTCCCAAGGTGGAATAACCTCTCTAATTGCTGGCCTAACTTTAGATAAAGCTTTAACAATGGGTCATCAATAAATTGTTTAGCCAAAATGGCAGACCAAGCAGAAAGCTGAACTTTCAGAGATGAAGGTTTTAGCCCTAATGAAAAACCTCTCTGAAGGAAATTCAGTATTGTGGCAGAGGAGATTGAATGCCTTGTAATTCCACCTTCCAGACACCATGATTTGAAGGTCTTCCACACTCTGTAATATATTTTAGAAGTGGATTTCTTCCTTCCCGCTAATATGGTATTACTTCTTTAGAAAGGCTTTTTGCCGCTAAAGAGCACCGCTCAGCCTCCAAGCCTCTAGTTTCAAAAAGGCTGGTTTGGGATGGCATATGGGACCCTGTGTCAATAGATCTTGAGTTACCGGAAGGTTCCAAGGAGGAGCAATTTTCATCACCAAGATGTTTATATGGAGTGACTTCTTGGTTACTGACCATGTTCCCTGAAGAGATGTGGATCGTCATATTGCTCCCCAACCGTTGAGGCTGGCATCCATCATGATTACTTCCCAATCTGGGTCTACAAGGGAATAATTATTTTGTAGGTTTTTCAGGTTTGACCACCAATGTAATTCCTTTCTTGTTGACTGAAGAAGAATTGTTTGATTGGTATTGCATGGGTTCTTGTCCCAGAACCTGAGGTAATTGCTTTGGATGGCTCTCATGTGGGAGCGTGCCCAGGGTATTATCTGAGTAGTTTATGTGATGACTCCCAGAAACACTGAAAAATCGTGCGCTGTTGTCTTGCATCCGTCTGAAATGCTGTACTGCTCTGAGCACCATGACTATCCTGTCTTCTGAAAGAGAAGCTGTCATGCTCTGGGTGTCTAAGTGAGTCCCTAGAAAAATTATTTTCTGGCTTGGGATCATCTGACTCTTGAGATGGCTTATGATCCAACCAGTGTTCGTTAAGTGCCTTCTGGTCTGATCCCTGAAGAATTTTGCCTGTTGACTGGATGATGCTAGTATTAGAATATTGTCCAGATAGGCAAGAAGGAATTATGTCAGTTCCCTAAGGGGTTGTAAATAGGCTGCTAAGATCTTTGTGAAGACCCTTGGAGCAGAGGATAGCCCAAAGGACATTGCTCTGAATTGATAATGATGCATTCCTATGGCAAAACGTAGGAACCTCCTGTGACAGGGTCTGATGAATACATGGTGATACGCATCCTGAAGATCTATGGATGACAGGAAGCTTTGGGGAGGAATCATCTTCATTACTGAAGATATAGTCTCAATCCAGAACAAAGTGAACTTAACAAAAGAATTCACAAACTTTAGGTCCACAATGGTCCTGTAGCCTCCTGAGTTCTTCGGAACCTGAAACAGAATGGAATAGATACCTTTCTTTATTTGATCCAATGGGACTTTTTCTATGATATTGGACCTCTGCATCTTCTGGACTGATTCAAACAGGTCTTTTGATTTTTTGACTGATAGTGGAAGGTTGGACCTTTGAAAAACTTGTGTGGTTGGCATGGATAGGAACTCTAGTGGATACCCCATTCCCACTTTTGACAAACCCATTGGTCTGGGTAAAATTGAGCCCATATCACTGAGAACTGAGTTAGCCTGCCTCCTACTGACTCTGGGAAAGGGTATCACAGTGCCTGTGATTCCTGTCACTCTCTGTTGTGGATGTTACTGATTTGCTGACTGAGTTTGACCCGCCTCCTGATGACCTTTTTATACCTGGCTATCTCTTATGTCAGTTGCCCTTTCGTGGTGTTCCTGAGCCAGTAGTGCTTTTGCTGTGTTCCTGTATTCTGAGTTCCTGTGTCCCGATTCGGCTTGTCCTGACCATTCTCCAGTGTTCCTGCCTGTGTATGACCCGGCTCGTCTGCGGACCACCCTTGGATCCTGACCCGGCTAGTTGGACGTTCCTGCCTGTGTATGACCCGGTCCGGCTCACTTCCTACTCCGAAGATCGACTTCCAGCTTGTTCCAGTGACCTGCATTCCAGTTGTCGCCGCCGCGACATTTTCCAGTCTCTGCTGCCTACGAGTGTGCCATTGCCTAGCCTGGTGATTCCTTCGATAGTGCTGTGCCTCGTTCTAGTGCAGAGCTGTGTGTATTCTGTGGGCCTTCCTCTCCTTGCAGAGCTTGATCGTAGCGTTGAAGCCTCGAGTAACGTTACAGAGCCTTGCAGTAGCGCTGAAGCCTCGAGTAAACGTGCATTTTAACGCTTGCAGTGCTGCCTCATATTCACTCTCTCTATCTCCAGTACGAGCCTTGTTACAAGTGATACTGCTGCTGAGTTGGCCGCTCTCCGTCGGCAACTCTAGTCTAACGTTGCAGAGTGTTCACAAAGCTTGGGCCGTTTGGGCGCTTAAGGCTCTCCGGTGTTGGTTACCGACGAGATCATATACACAGAATGTTGGCAGAAAGGCTTCAGTGTTGGCTTATCCGGTACTACGCCCGAGGGGGCTAGTGGCTCTGGCTCTAGTATTACTGCATTCGATTACACCTGAGGAGGCTATTAGCTCTTGCATTGCAGGCCGGTTTCCATATTGCCCTAAGGGGCTATTCGCACTTGCACATACTAAATACTAAAGCAGTTCCTGTAGCTACGCCCGTGGGGGCTAAGTTGTTACCCATTCTGCTTATCATCTACCACCTTGGCAAGGCAGCTAGTTCCTCAGCACCTGATGAACTTCGTCTGTACAGCACAGCCTATTTAACATCAAGGGCGTGTCAAACTTCCACATCTGAGACTGAGTATATTTGGACTTTAACCCCTTTGGGGCCAATATCATCCTAGTGCATACTGATTTGCATCTATGTCCATAATACTATTTTCCTTGTATTATCTCAGTTTACATTATCTGTGTATTACCTACCGCCTCTAGAGGGCGTAAGTGTCATTATTCACTTTAATAAAGTGTGTTTTATTTTCACTTATTGGTCTGAGTGTCTTAAAAACCGTAACAGTACGAAAGGGCCATGACCTCAGACGGTAAGGGTGAAAGTAATCCTCTGAACATCCACTGGAGAATGTCCAAGAGCAGCGCCTGGACCAATTGGCACTGGCTCTACAAACGTTACTTGAACGTACAGTACATTTGGACAAGTCTGGTCCGAATCCGGTGGTCCCCCCAGTCTTGACACCGGAGAATCCCTCTGTATCTCTCAGTACTAACACAAGAGGGTTATCGGCAGCGGTACCGTTACCCCTAAGATATGATGGCGAACCCTCCTTATGCAGAGGTTTCATTAACCAGTTGGAGATATTTTTGGAATTGGCACCCCAGGCATTCCCTAACGACCGTAGCAAGGTCGGCTTTATGATATCTCTGTTGACGGGCAAAGCTTTGGCATGGGCAAATCCGATATGGGAGAGTGCCAGACCCTGCACACTGAACTTTAGAGAATTTGTGGTGAAGTTCAGACGTGTGTTTGAGGTTCCTGGTAGGTCTGCTTTTGCTGCCAAAAGGCTGATGGAGATTCAGCAGGGCGAACGCACTCTGGGCGAATACGCTATTCAATTCCGGACCTTGGCAGCAGAGGTAGGCTGGAACGATGAGGCCTTACTTGCTGTTTTTACTCAGGGTCTCGCTGAACAGATCAAGGACGAGATAGCAGCTCGAGATGTACCCAGCGAGCTGGACGAGTACATTGACTATGTCATGCTAATAGATTCTCGCATCCGGGAGAGACGCTTGGCTAGAAGGACCAAGCAAAGAGTTATGGCCAGAACCAGTTCCTTAACCCACCCACTCCACCCGTTCTGCCTGAGCGAACAGCTGACGGCACTGAACCTATGCAATTAGGTTGTACTAGGCTCACGAAAGAGCAGAAGCTGTATCGTAGAAGGCAAGGCTTATGCCTATATTGTGTCAAACCAGGTCATATATTACGCAATTGTCCTGTAAGGCCGGGAAACGAACGCACCTAGGGTACCTTGGGGGACAGGCCCTAGGTGGTGTTGAACAGTCCCTAGAGACTTGCACCACTAAACCCACCATCCAGGTGGCTTTTGCTTGGACTGACAAGGTCATAGAAGTCTTAGCATTGGTGGACTCCGGGGCAGCCGGATACTTCATGGATCAGTCCTTTGCCGAGTTTCAGGGCATTCCGTTATGTAAAAAGGACTCTCCTGTGGCTATAGAGGCCATTGATGGCAGACCCCTGGATCCTGCTTTCATTACCTTCGAGACTATCCCAGTGTCTATGACTGTGGGGGCTTGTCACAGGGAGCAGATACAATTTCAGATCATTCGTTCCCCACATCATTCAGTTATTTTGGGGTTCCCGTGGTTGCAAACACACAATCCCCAATTTGACTGGCAAAGGTGTGAAGTTAACTCTTGGTCGGAGTACTGTAACAAGAATTGTCTTTCTCTCCCTATTAAGATTATGTGTACCTCTCCAGCTGTGCCAACAGAATATGGGCAATTCAGTGACGTGTTTAGCAAAGGAGAGGCCAGCGCATTGCCTGACCATAGGCCATATGATTGCGCCATTGATTTGTCTCCAGGGGCCGTGCCTCCTAGGGGACGTACTTACCCACTGTCCTGTGAGGAAAATAGGGCAATGGAGGAGTATATCACAGATGCCTTGGAGAGGGGAATCATTCGAAAATCTACGTCTCCGGCTGGTGCCGGATTTTTTTTTGTAAAAAAGAAAAGTGGGGAACTCAGGCCTTGCATTGACTACCGTGGGTTGAATAAGCTGATGCCCAAGAACGCCTATCCCATTCCACTTATTACAGAATTATTCGACAGATTAAAGGGCTCTTCGATCTTTACCAAACTTGACTTACGAGCCGCCTATAATCTAGTCAGAATTAAAGAGGGTGACGAGTGGAAAACGGCGTTTAATACCAGAACAGGGCATTATGAATATCTGGTGATGCCATTCGGCCTATGCAATGCGCCTGCAGTATTTCAGGAATTGATTAACGATATTTTACGTGACTTGCTCCAGTCCTGTGTGGTTGTGTATCTAGATGATATACTAATTCATTCTGCTAACCTTGCCCAACACATTAAAGATGTCTCAGAAGTCTTGCTCCGACTTCGCAAGCACAAGTTATTCTGTAAATTAGAAAAGTGCGAATTCCATACTTCTCAAGTACCATTCCTGGGGTTCATTATATCCAAAAGTGGCATTGCCATGGATCAGGAGAAGTTGGCTGCAGTTCTGCAATGGCCTCGGCCTAAGGGATTAAAGGCCATTCAACGATTCCTAGGTTTTGCGAATTATTATAGGAAGTTCATCAAGAACTTTTCCACGATTGTAAGACCATTGTCAGACTTGACTCACAAGGGCGCTTCTCCCTCTCAGAGGTCTGAGGCAGCTGAAAACGCATTTGTTACCCTGAAATCTTCCTTTGCATCTGCTCCTGTACTGTCCCACCCTAATCCCTCCCTGCCGTTTACTTTGGAGGTTGACGCTTCTGATGTTGGGGTTGGGGCGGTGCTCTCCCAACGTCCTGTGGGAGGTGGAGCTTTAATGCCGTGTGGGTTCTTTTCTAAGAAATTGTCCAGCGCCCAGAGTCATTACGAGATTGGTGACAGGGAACTGTTGGCCATCATACTGGCACTTAAGGAGTGGCGACATCTCTTGGAGGGCACTCAGACTCCAGTACTAATTCTTACTGACCATAAGAATCTAACCTATCTCTCAGAAGCCAAAAGACTGTCTTCTCGACAGGCCAGGTGGGCGCTGTTTCTGTCCCGGTTCATTGGTCCATTTAGGATTATCCGCAAGATTAATCCGGTTTCTTATGCTCTGGTGCTTCCACCCTCTATGCACATTCATAATGTGTTCCATGTGTCTCTTCTGAAACCCTTGGTGTGCAATCGTTATACTACTACGCCAGTGATTCCTGGGCCGGTGGACATCCAGGGCCAAGAGGAATATGAAGTCCAGAGTATTATTGACTCCAGGAGATTTAGAGGAAAGCTGCAATATTTGGTTCATTGGAAGGGCTATGGCCCTGAGGAACGCTCTTGGATTGATCAGGGGGATCTCAATGCTCCAAGATTAGTACGCAGCTTTCACTTTAAATATCCTTTGAAACCCAAACCTCAGGCTAGGAGAGGGGGTCTTTGAGAGGGGGGTACTATCACAGTGCCTGTGATTCCTGTCACTCTCTGTTGCGGATGTCACTGATTTGCTGAGTTTGACCCGCCTCCTGATGACCTTTTTATACCTGGCTATCTCTTATGTCAGTTGCCCTTTCGTGGTGTTCCTGAGCCAGTAGTGCTTTTGCTGTGTTCCTGTATTCTGAGTTCCTGTGTACCGATTCGGCTTGTCCTGACCATTCTCCAGTGTTCCTGCCTGTGTATGACCCAGCTCGTCTGCGGACCACCCTTGGATCCTGACCCGGCTAGTTGGACGTTCCTGCCTGTGTATGACCCTGTCCGGCTCACTTCCTGCTCCGAAGATCGACTTCCAGCTTGTTCCAGTGACCTGCGTTCCAGTTGTCGCGCCGCGACATTTTCCAGTCTCTGCTGCCCACGAGTGTGCCATTGCCTAGCCTGGTGATTCCTTCGATAGTGCTGTGCCTCGTTCTAGTGCAGAGCTGTGTGTATTCTGTGGGCCTTCCTCTCCTTGCAGAGCCTGATCGTAGCGTTGAAGCCTCGAGTAACGATACAGAGCCTTGCAGTAGCGCTGAAGCCTCGAGTAAACGTGCATTTTAACTCTTGCAGTGCTGCCTCATATTCACTCTCTCTATCTCCAGTACGAGCCTTGTTACAAGTGATACTGCTGCTGAGTTGGCCGCTCTCCGTCGGCAACTCTAGTCTAACGTTGCAGAGTGTTCACAAAGCTTGGGCCATTTGGGCGCTTAAGGCTCTCCGGTGTTGGTTACCGACGAGATCATATACACAGAGTGTTGGCAGAAAGGCTTCAGTGTTGGCTTATCCGGTACTACGCCCGAGGGGGCTAGTGGCTCTGGCTCTAGTATTACTGCATTCGATTACACCTGAGGAGGCTATTAGCTCTTGCATTGCAGGCCGGTTTCCATATTGCCCTAAGGGGCTATTCGCACTTGCACATACTAAAGCAGTTCCTGTAGCTACGCCCGTGGGGGCTAAGTTGTTACCCATTCTGCTTATCATCTACCACCTTGGCAAGGCAGCTCGTTCCTCAGCACCTGATGAACTTCGTCTGTACAGCACAGCCTATTTAACATCAAGGGCGTGTCAAACTTCCACATCTGAGACTGAGTATATTTGGACTTTAACCCCTTTGGGGCCAATATCATCCTAGTGCATACTGATTTGCATCTATGTCCATAATACTATTTTCCTTGTATTATCTCAGTTTACATTATCTGTGTATTACCTACCGCCTCTAGAGGGCGTAAGTGTCATTATTCACTTTAATAAAGTGTGTTTTATTTTCACTTATTGGTCTGAGTGTCTTAAAAACCGTAACAAAGGGGCCCACTGAACTTCAGGCAAAATCTTTTCTAGGCAGGACAAAGGTACGTTGTGAATGATATCTTCTATTATCTCTGAAGGATGGTCTTCTTGAGCGGGATCCAATGCCACGAACGGATTTTGGTGATCTCTTATCTTGAGGGAGAAATGCACTTTTCCCTCCTGATGTCTTTTTGATCAGATCTTCTGTTTGTGATCCAAAGAAAAAATCTCCTGAAAAGGGGAGAGCAACAAGCTTTGCTTTGGAAGTAAAATCTGCTCCCCATGAAGGTATCCATAAGGCTCGTCTGGTTACAATAGACATAGCAGAAATCTTGGCCAGTAGTTTAAAGATGTCCAAGGAAGAATCACAGGCAAAGTTGTTTGCTTCCTTTATTGTTGCTACTTCCTTAACAAGTTTGGCTCTGGATGTGGAAGATTCTATTTTTTCTTCTAAATCTGTCAGCCATATCTGCATAGATCTAGACAGACAGGCCAGGGCTGTTTCAGCTTTTATGTTCTAACCTAGAAGAGAAAACTGCCTCTTAAGTAGATTTTCCATTTTTCTATCCATAGGATCTCGCAAGGAAGATCCATCCACCATAGGTATGGTTGTCTTTTTGGCTAGTTGAGAAATTGCAATATCTATTTTTGGAGGATCAACCCAAGTTTTCACATCAGCCTCTTCAAAGGGGTACATTTTCAAAAAACGCTTAGATAGGGAGAAAAGTCTATCAACCTTGGACCTTTTTACCAATAAAAGCCGTGTCCATAATATCCAATTCCTTGTGAACTTTGGTGATTCCCAATGTCTTCCTAACAGACTTTATTAATGAGTCTGCTTTGTCATAATTAAAAGAAGTATTTTCTTCTAGGATTTCTCCCTCTTCCTCAGAAGAATACAAAGAAGCTAAATCTTGAATACTTAGCATATCCTCCTGTAAACTGGTACGTGTTGATGGGCCCTCATCTGGGTCATCAAGGTGGGCTCTTTTTTTAGGGGCACAGGCTTTTGAATTGATGAAAGCGTATCTTGCATGGATGCTTTCATCCAGGTAAGTAGCTCTTGAAATTGTGAAGGCATATCCTGTTCTGCTGCTTTTCTCAGACATTCAGCACATAACTTAGTGGTGTCTGAAGGGGCTAACCTGGCATCATAGGCTGCACATTGTTTAGAATTCTGCAGTTTCTCATCCTCAGTGCTGGAGTAGAGCCCTTATCCTTAGTACTTTGCTTAGAAGGACTCCACATGGCAAACAATAATATAAATAAATTTAAAGGTTTAAAATATAACTTACTAACCTGAAATCCTTCATTCTCATGCTCCCCTTTATATCCTATGGCGTTCCAAGGCGTGCGTTTCTTTGATGGAACGCATGTGTGATGTCATCGTGATGCACCCAATTACAAGTATGGGTAATCGCTGCAATGCACCTTAGGCTGCACAGGGAAGCTCAGAAGGAAGCCCTGCTGATGCCAAACGCTTGGAATTTCCAACAACTGCCCGGACATCCTAAACGCCTGTGAACGCGGTTAGAGTCACGGAAGGCTCAGTGAGGTAACCTGGGGCCGGGGACAGCATTTAAATGCGGCCGAGACTGAAGGAAAGGTCTGTAAGAGAAAAAAAATAAAAAAGGTAGGGAGGAGGTTCTCTTCCGTCCTCCAGCTCGGCAGGACCAAACTAACTGGGAATGGAGGTGAATGGGGGATATTTAAGCTAAAAGATTGGTTCTATCAGCTGGGAGGCGGAGACTAATGCTATCACGGTGCCCGTGATCCCTTTGCTGTCATTCTCGCTTGTGGTGCTCTCTGATTGGCTGAGCAGGGTTGGCCCACCCCCAGTGACCTTTTTATACTTAGCCTTTGACATCTGTCACTCGCCCTTTCATGGTGTTCCTGAGCCAGTGTTGCTGTCTTCCATTGATCCTGATTCCTGTGTACCGAATTGGCCTGTCCTGACTACGCTCCTGTGTTCCTGTTCCGTGATTCGACCCGGCCTGGCTGACGTTCCTGTTTGAGACTGATCTGGTTTGTCTGAAAACCACCTCCGTGTACCGACCCAGCCTGGCTGACGTTCCTGCTTGTGATTGATCCGGCTTGTCTGAAAACCACCTCTGTGTACCGACCCGGCCTGGCTGACTTCCTTCTACGTGTTCTGAACCGGCTTGTTCCAGTGACCTCCGTGGACTGTTTCCTGCGCTGTTGTTGCCATGGCGACATCCTGATTTCCGCCAAGGCCCAGCAAAGGACCGATTGTCGACTGCTATAGTGCTTCCGCTGTGTAGTGCTTACTGTGCTGAGTCTCCGTTACAGATTGCTGAGCTGTGTTATCGTTCTGAGCCTTCCTGCTACTTGCTGAGCATTGCACTGTTCACTAAGCCTTGCTGTACGAGCTGCTTAACCCGTTCTATGCCGGTATCTTCTGTGTGAGCATTCACGTTATTGCTGAGCTTACTCCTGTCTACTGCTACTTCTGCCGAGCTGGCCGCTTGTATAGTTGCTTTAGTCGGCAGCTCAAACACCCATCTAGCAGAGTAGTCGGTATTATCTCCTGTGCCCGGTGTGGTGCCATTGGCTCTAGCATTATCTCCGGTATACGCCCGTGGGGACTATTGGCTCACCCCTCCTACAGCTCTGAGTGGTCTCTGGTGTATGCCTGTGGGGCTATTGACCATTTCTGCGGTTACAGCAGTCTCTGAATTACACCCGTGGGGGCTATTGGCTAAGCTCTTGCAGGTTTCTCCGGTATACGCCCGTGGGTGCTACAGGCTCAAGTCACCGGATCGCCGGTTATCATTCTTAACGCCCGTGGGGGCCAAAGGAGAGATCTTGCATACTAGCAGTCTCAGCGTGATGCCCGTGGGGGCTACCGACTCAAGCACTAACAGATATTGTTGCCGTCATTCCTACTCCCGTGGAGGCTACCGATTCAAGCACTTGCAGATATTGTGGTTCTCATTGCTACGCCCGTGGGAGCTATGCACCAAGATAATTCAAGGCAGTACTGACTGTGTATTCAGCCTCCTGTGCTCTAACATCTACAGCTTTATTCACCACCTTGGGCGTGCCAAACTCCACAATTGAGACTGTCTTTTGCAAGTTAACCCTCGAGTAGCCTGGCTATAGTGGCCTTCACTGTGATATGCTATAGTGTTCATTGTACTCAATGGCTTACCTGTATAGCTACTCTGATTGTATTCATTATCGTTATTATCGCCTATAGAGGGCGCTTCTTTTATTTTTTTTAAATAAAACTGTGTTTTACTTCACCAACTGCTCTGAGTGTCTTGAAAACCGTAACAAATGCCCACTCTGCTGCCGTGGAGTGGACACAGAAGAAAGAATCATTAATGGGATGATCTTTGATTGTTGCATTATCCAGCCTGACCACTCTCATTCTAATGTACAACCAGTAACAGAACTAGACTACAACAAACGAGACTTCACCATTTTACACGCGTATTATTGATGCATTTTTTGAAAAGGCAACTATCATGAAAGAATACAAAAATGTTTAAAAAAAAATGTTACAGTGCAATCTTTTACTAGTTACGCGCTTTTGCTCTGACCTCTGGCAATAGCAACATTATAAACCTACAGGTCCACCCTAGGCTTTTCCTCCCCAAAGCGGTTACTGTGAGATCAGGAAAGGTGTCTGATTATTCCTATTGGTTACTGCAACATCAGATCAAACTGCACAGCCAAGAGGAATGAGACTGCCAATGGAAACTTCAGCAGTTGCAAAAAGCAGGACAGGAAGCAGAACAAGAAGCATGGGATGGGCATGTACATGATGGCTTTAACTTTTTAATGACACTTCTCTCAGTGGTGTAAGTACAGGCAGTTTGTAGTAAAAGACGGATAACATATATATACATTTTCATCATGTTTGTTGCTCTGTAGTGTAACCTACCTAACCTCTTAAGAAGAGATGCATATGGGATGTCTTTGGCATCCAAGATGTAACCTATTTTAGGACTCTGAGTACCAGCCAGGTATGCTAATCAATGTGTTGCATGCACATCTGATATGGACGTGTGGAATTTTCCACAGTGGGGAAAAAGACAGGGCCTTGCATCTCCCAAGGGAGCTCCTGTATGAAGGTCCCTTTCCACCAACTTCTTCTGCATTGTGGCATGGTGAAAGCGAGTATGTGCACATGTGTACATGATAACATTTGAATGAATTGTGTAATGCTTTGTGATATCATTCTGGGAACAACAGAAACATGGCACTCAACAGTCAGGATTAGGCGAGAGATTGCAGAACTTGGTGTCGGAACAGATCAGCGTCAGGTTTTGCACCTTCCGGAGGTAAGTTTCACAAGTATGTCCTCCCTGCAGGAATTTCTTGGAAAAAGATGAATACAGACCATTTTTCTGCTTAAGTTCCCTAGAGGAGGAAAACAGATCTTCAGCATATCCCTACCCTCTGTTAATTTAATAACTTCATGGTAAGGAAAACCAGTTTGGGACCCGAGTTTAACACACAGATACATCTGAAGCAGTTATGTAATGGAAATAGTATGAAGAAAAAGTTCTGACTGCTTGTGTTTTTTCTGGCATTAGCGAACTATAATTATTATATTTTTCTGATAAAGTAAACATATTGCAATTTAAAGATGTCCAATATCCAGAACAGCTTCTGCTCCATGTGAGTCTTGAGACCACAAACCCTTAAACAAGTAACAATCTCTGCCACCACCACACAATCTGATTGTCTTTTAATAGCTCAAATAAAAGTTGTGCAAGGAAATAATATTCTGTGTCCTTGGCTCTCCACACTAGAATATGGATGATCCCAAAGGAAAGCAGGTTCTGAGCAGAATGTACTACTTAATGAGTAAAACAGGAAGTTAATGCTTTCTGGTACTCATTTTCTCCTCTAACACAGTGTTCCAAGTTAAGTCAAAGTGGAGTTATTGATGTCAATAAGCCAAGTCCTTTCTTCTTGTTTTGCTGAATGAGGAAGGAAGAACATGGTTTGTTTTCTGCTGTCTTTTTTTGGTTCTCAAAACCCTGATTGAAGCCAAAGGCAGAAAGGAAAGAAAGTGAGAGAGACAAATAAGCGAAAAGGGATGATGTTGATCTGTATATAAAACCAAAGTGCTGATTCTGTTTGGAAAAGCCAAATGTACCTGTTACATCCTTTAGAGCAGGGACGAGCTACATGTGACCCTTCAGCTGCTGTCAGATGACAACTCCCATTTCTATCCGCCCTGATAGGAGATGTAGTCTGGCAGCAGCTGGAGGGACCACATTGCCCACCACTGTTGTAGACTAATGATTCTAACATGTTCTACTGCAGCGGAACCCTTTAGTTCCAAAAAGAACATCATATAGAACACTAACAATCAGCTCTTAAAGGGATAGTAATGTTTCCTAATAAGAGCAGCTCTAATTAATCATCATAGTATTTGGACTTTGGAGAGTGTTATTTCAATTCTGTCAGAGTTGTAGTTCAAGAGTAATTGAATGATAAAGTATCCCCCTCCTGCCCCAGAAGGGAGGTGCCCAGGTAGACTGCAGAGAGGGACAATCTTCAATTAAGATAAGGGAAAAACCTGAAAAACTTGTCAAGGGGGGCAGGGCTTTCATTGTTCTCATAGGAAGAAGATTGTCCCCTGCTGTTATCTGTCTGGTCTGTGGACTGCATTCCACATCTGAGAAGAGATGGTTTACACTAGATAAAAGGGGCAGAAGGGGAAACTTTGCTTGTGAATATCTCTCAAACCAAAAAGGTTTGAGAGATAAGACATATCGTTCTTTAGGTTTTTTTTATGCCTACAAAATAAAATAAAGATAAAATGAAGTATTACTATCCCTTTAACTCCATGGATGTTAGAGAGACTTCCAGTTCATTGCCTCACACTCTACCATCCAAGCAGCTAAAATATAAATAGCAAAACTGGATGCTAATGGGTATCATTAACTTCAAACTAAATTGGTAAGCTACAATGTAACTGTAACAGTTAACAGATAATTGTATCTGATAACTTATATTTCTCTTAGAGGGTTATGTTACAGTACTTATTACAAGACAAATCCAAAACAAACAAAAATTCAATGTTTCAAATGTATCAATTTTCCACATGTCCACTGACAATCACAGAATAACACATATACACTGTCTGACAGCCCATCCTTGTTCCACTGTCCGCTGGTGGTCACAGAACCATGCATACACTGTCTGCTTCCCCAGCCTTTTTCCATTGTTCACTGGTAGTCACAGACACACTATGCACACTGTCTTGACACCCCAGCCCACTGTCCACTGGTTGTCTGTCACGCTGTCCTTTCTTCTAGTAATCCTTCCTACCTTTTTGATTGGTACAGGGCTGTTTTTAAGGATGTGGTACAGAGCAACTAACACCCGACTATTGAACTTTCTGCATACGACTGTTCTATTTGTTGTGACCTTGGCTTGGCTGTGTCCATGCTACCACTTCCCTCTAGAGTGGGTTTGGCTGGCCTTGTGTCACGGTTTGTTAAGACACTCAGACAACAGGTTTAGGTAAAAGCATAACTTTATTGAAAAGTTAAAGCACTCACCATAGGGTTCACATACATATACATACAATATATTAGCAACTGAGAAATAGAACGGGTTCTACCGGCCTTGCCAATAATACCGAGCAAGGCAACCCAGGCGGCTATAAGGAATAGCAATAGCAGGCTCTACCGGCCTTGCCAATACCTGGTAAGGCAACTGTGAGATGGAATGTACCGGTTCTACCGGCCTTACCAATACCGGGCAAGGCAGCCTTAATGAATACTGTGAAGAGGCTCTACCGGTCCTGCCAATACCTGGTAAGGCAACTGTGAGATGGAATGTACCGGTTCTACCGGCCTCACCAATACCGGGCAGGACAGCCCCAAAGAAGGAGACCACCAGGTGACAATGATCATCAAGAGACAATTACAGGGACACGAACCAACAGCCCTGACCTGGGTATGGAGCAACCAGCGTCCGCACGCTGGAACTAACCGTAGTAATCTCCCAGCTTAATGGAGTAAACCAGCGTCCGCACGCTGGGACCAACAGGATAATATGCCACCAGGTTTAATGGAGTTAACCAGCGCCCGCACGCTGGGACCAACAGTATAATCTGCCACCAGGTTTAATGGAGTTAACCAGCGTCCACACGCTGGGGGCCAACAGTATAATCTGCCACCAGGTTTAATGGAGTTAACCAGCGTCCGCACGCTGGGACCAACAGGATAATCTGCCACCAGGTTTAATGGAGTTAACCAGCGTCCGCACGCTGGGATCAACAGGATAATCTGCCACCAGGTTTAATGGAGTTAACCAGCGTCCGCACGCTGGGACCAACAGTGAGAATATTGCCGAGGCGAGAGAGTGAGCAATGTCGCCAAGCGACTACCGGATGGGAACACTGAGACCAAGTGAAGGTGGAGCACAGCGAGCACCACTGCACAGACGGCAACCGGAACAAGCCATACGAAACAACCGGAGCATCAGCCGTCACGGAGAAGTCCAACCGGAGTGGCAAGCAGACTGGACAGGAACAGGTGGAATCAGGAACACTGGAACTCAAGACTCTGTAGCTCAGGATTCTGGAACAGGCCTCAAACAGCAAAACAGACTGGAACAAAGGACTCTGTAGCTCTGGACTCTGGAACACTGGAACAGGCTCAAACAGTACGACAGGAAGAACAAACAGGTACTGCCAGAGACACCACGAAAGGGCAACCAAAGGGTGCCCGAGCTGAGGATAAATAGGCAGTCAGAGGCGGGCAGACAATAGGCAGCCAATAGGAGCCCCTGCAGGTGATAGACAGTGTATAGCACCAATCACGGGCACCGTGATACCTTGGTATCAGCAAGCGGAGCTCTTGTGCTTGCCGGTCACCTTCTACCAATGAGCGGGGCCTGTTGCTTTCTGTACTTGCTTCCGCCAGCCCTCCTTAGGATTCGGATCGCCCCCGCCTGGTTATATTTGTTCTCCTACCTTGCTCTTCATGCTGTCTGAATACAGAGTGGGGTATTCGTTTGGGCAGACTGCCTAATAGGCCCCTGAAATCAGGCTTCCTCAGCTGCTGATTGCATTACGGTCTTATCCCGCAGATTAGCCTCTGGTTGGGTATCAGTGGTGGATCAGCCTTTTCATCTCAGATCTCACTGTGGTGCTTGCCCCCTTCGAGTGTATTTACAGGCAGTCTTGCCCTGCTTGTGTACCTGCTCACTGGGTTCAGCTACCTGTTCTAGTAGCTTACCTATGGCAGTTCTATCCTGCCCTCTGGTTTCCCATCAAGTCTACCACATACAGGGCTCAGTTGGTAGCAGCCCTGACCAGTTATATCAGCCATACACAGGGATTAGGTGTAAGAAGTACTGTTCTGCTGTCACTCCACAGACATAGGGCTTTACCCTTGTCAGTCCTGCCCTGCCTTCAGTGTTCCCCGTCAGGCCAATGGGGTGACATTGGTGTCTGATCCAATCCTTCATTTACTCTGCATTCGCAGACAGCAACTCTAACTCAGCCTTGGCCGCAGCAAGGTAATAGCGGAATTGGCTCCATTTCTGAGCTAAGTTTTCTAGCACAATCTCTAGCTTTTTGCAGAACCGAATCATTGTTATACTTGATGTAGCCACAGAACCACACATACACTGTCTGATGTCCCAGCCTTGTTCCACTATCTACTGGCAGTCACAGAACCACATATACACTGTCTGACACTCCAGTATTATTCCACTATCTGCTGGAACTGACAGAACCACACAAACACTGTCTGACACCCCAGCCTTGTTCCACTGTCCACTGGTAGTCACAAAACCACCCCACCCTTGTTCCACTGTCCACTGGTAGTCACAGAACCACCCCACCCTTGTTCCACTGTCCACTGGTAGTCACAAAACCACCCCACCCTTGTTCCACTGTCTACTGGTAGTCACAAAACCACCCCACCCTTGTTCCACTGGCAGTCACAGAACCACCCCACCCTTGTTCCACTGGTAGTCACAAAACCACCCCACCCTTGTTTCACTGTACACTGGTAGTCACAGACCCCACATACACTGTCTGACACCCCACCCTTGTTCCACTGTCCACTGGTAGTCACAAAACCACCCCACCCTTGTTCCACTGGCAGTCACAGAACCACCCCACCCTTGTTCCACTGGTAGTCACAAAACCACCCCACCCTTGTTTCACTGTACACTGGTAGTCACAGACCCCACATACACTGTCTACACCCCACCCTTGTTCCACTGTCCACTGGTAGTCACAGAACCACCCCACCCTTGTTCCACTGTCCACTGGTAGTCACAGACCCCACATACACTGTCTGGCACACCAGCCTTGTTCCTCTGTCCACTGGTAGTTACAAAACCACACATACACTGTCTGACACCTCAGCTTTTTTCTCTTGCCTACGATTAGATATATTCTGTAGAAACCCTTATACTTTTTCAGAGCACTGATTTTCCACAGAATCATTGCATTAGACAGATCTGCTCTTCTCCAAGAGACGACAGACTAATTACACTGCTACTGCCAGAGGGAACTCACACATGCAAACCATTATGCAAAATAAAGATTTTCCTCCTCTTAGAATACTTACAATCATTAGACATGGTTTCTATAAAATCAAGACCAAATATGAAAGTAAACAGTTTCAAATATACTCAATTTAATTCTCTTCTGCATTTATGGAAATATAGAAACTGCTTGAAAAATGTGGTTTGACATTTCAATATTCATTTTTCTAACTTCTTTCCCCAGTTCTCTGCATTTGTCCTCGTCTCATATGATCTCAGTGGAAGCACATTCACAATTTGGTTTAGGTTTGCTTTTATTGAATGAAAAGGAGGATTACATCTTCATGTCAGGAATCCAAATGCTCTTACTACTTCAGAACAATTACCTATTCTTGAGTCAAACCAAATGAGGATGATATACTAAGTAAACTGGATTAATTCTAGTGAAAATCAACTAAAAAAAATGGCACTGAGTTACAGGGGAATACTCTAAGATTAAATAGCTTTTGTGTATCCAAAGAACTTAGCTATGAAGGTGTCCTTCAAACAGCAGTCAACAGCTCTCTTTTGGTCTACTGCTAGTTGTTTCAGTTTAGAATCAGATACACCACCTGACAGCGGTATGTATAGAAGAGGTGTTACACAATATTTAATGAATCTACTTACAAGATAGATTCTTGTAAGTGAAGCACATCAGACATTTCTACAGAAGTCACTGGATATCGAGATTGGATGGAAATGGTCAGCAGTGGGTATGTCTCTGTTATCTAACACTGTATTCAGACACATTGAGTCCATGGCAGTACCATTGGAAAATCCTTGTGAAAACAAATAAACGAATACCATCTAAGAGAATATCTGCATCTTTATGCATCTACAAGGAAGCTGCCCCTTCCTTAAACAGACTCACCAGATATCGGCTTGAATCGTGAGTCTGAAGCCCGGCCCGGCTTAGAATGTAGTAAACAGCTAAGACGATTAAGTATTTTATAAAAATATGAATACTTTAATATGCATTTTCCCAACGAGTTTCGTAAGTGTAAAGTCTTACTTCGTCAAGGGATAAGAACATATCTACATTGTTGCTTCTATTTATACAGCTGACATCTGTTTGAGGGGAGGGAGGGGGGGACTTTATCAATGTATATCTCTCAAACTGTAAAGTTTTGAGAGACAGGACTTGCATCACTTCATTTATTTTTGTAATGCTTACAATATTACATTTTATTGAAACCAGACATTACTATCCCTTTAATGTCTGTATAAACTTCAGTATATGTGTTTATGAATTAGTCTGCATAACTAAAATTCTTACTCTAAATCATTTATTCAGTTACAGTTACACAAAAATATGTCAATAGATCATGAAATAACCTAAACATTCTTGGTATTGCCCTGCCCACCAGCTATGCCCCTCAGCAACACCACCTAAAACACCAGTGTCCCTCTTTGGCCATTTGAAATGCTGGGAGGTATACTGTAAGAATTGAATGTGTTCAGTGAAGTGTGAGGCTGGAGTTTGGAAACGCGAACAGGAGAATCCTCAACAGATTATTGCAGAGACTGAGGGTGGCAAACCTGCTCTCAGCACCCCCCCCCCCCCCCAAGGCTGTGAATGTTTTCAGTATCTCCTCAGTTAACCGTTTGAGTGCCAGTTGGGTACGCAACATTTATGTACCCCTCTGGCACTCAAAGGGTTAATCACAAGTGAGTGGAGCTAACTCAAGAAGATCCTTCAGAATGGCTGAAGCCCTGATTGATTTCCCTGCGTTCATGTGAGGAGACTGTAAAATGCTGCACCTTTGTGGGGGCCAGATAACATGTTTGGTGCCCCTTACATAGGAGATAAGCAGACAAATAAAAACAAAAATGGTTCCAACCTATTTTAGCAAAGACTCAATTGTTTTAGTACACCCCCCCTTTAGGGTACAGCCCTGTATAAATTAGTTTCTCTATATAAAAAGATATTATTATTATTTAATGTATATAGACCTATTCAGCAAAAACAAGCATACCACTTTTGGCAAGAGCTACTCAAAAAATAAATGACCAACAGCCCGGCCACATATAAATGTTTGGGTTGAACTCTCACCTGAATCTTTTATTTTTGAATCCCAGTGTCAACATTCAAAGCAAAAAAGAAATAAAGTTGGAAACATCAGGAAAAAAAAAAAAGGTTCGAGTGAAGAAGACGATTGTCTCCGAGGTTTTAACTCACATGTGATGACATAAAACCAAGAGAAAAAAAAAATCTGGGAGTTGAAAATGATTTAAATTTGCCAGCTCAGAGTTTTTATGGAAGCCTGCCAAGACTAATTTGGATTTGGGCATTTCAAAGTTGTTTGCGCAGCTCTAAGTTTGCCAGAAAAAAGTGGACTTACAGCAGAGGTTAAAAAAAGTGCAGCACAAGAAGCTAACTGTTCTCCGGCATAAAGTAGGGTCCTGAGAACTTTATGCAGAAAGATGCACAATCATGCAGCATACCAACTGCACTAAAGAGGACAAATATTCTTCAAATTCCCATTAATTTAAAGGGGAACATTCACAGAAATAAAAAAAAAAATTGAATGGGTTTTAATCAATAAAACTAGATAAGCACTGTTTTTTTATTTTAAAAGAAGACTTCAAATCTGGCACTTCCGCTTTCTGCGGCACCCGGTATGTGCCGCACAACGCCGCAGGACTTCCCACCTCCCTCCCAGCTGCCCCAGGCAGCACGTTCATGCTTTCCTTCATTGTTGTATTTATGTGGGCTAGCGTTAAAGCAAGCTCAGTAGCATGGCAAACGGAGCTTGCTGTAACGTTAGCCCACATAACAACAACTATGAAGGGAAGCGTGAACGTGCTCCCTGGGGCAGCTGGGAGGGAGGTGGGAAGTCCTGTGGTGCTGTGAGGCATGAATGCAGAAGTGCCCGATTTGAAGTCTTCATATCTCCACTAGTAGGCGAGTAAAAATAAAAATAAAAACAATGCTAATCTAGTTTCATTGATTAAAATCCATGCACAAACCTTTTTTATATGTGATTGTTCCCTTTTAAATAATCAGTAAAACTTTTGACAAAAAAAAAAACAAAACATATTGTAGAGAACGGCTAGAAGATGTGTCTTACTTCAGTTATGTCACTTTAAATTGTTGATTTTTTTTTTTTACATGAACAGTGGCATCTAATGACCAGATTTTACACCGTTATTCTGTTGCATTACGTGGGAGAGATGAGTCACTGACAAATAATTCTCCAAATAATGTTATATTGACAGCTGGGTCACTTCCTGTCCATTTGAACTTTTAGGAAGTAAGCTGTATTTCCAGAAAGTATAACAGTTTTTAATAAAACAATTGCCAGCAGTGGAAGCACCTTGTTTAACCCTTTGAGTGCCAGAGGGGTACGGAATGCATTGCAAAGCAATGCATTCCGTACCCCTCTGGCACTCAGAGGGTTAACTCAGCAGGAAAAGAACTATAGCACATGGATTTTCTATAACACACAGGTGTAAATAAAATGTTTTCTGTTCCTTTAAAGTGAGCTTTTAAAGTGGCAGTCAACTTCCTTATTATTATTATTATATATTCTAAAAAGTGCATAAAGTTAAATTGCCTATTCTTTTTATTTTTTACACTTTTATGTTCCTGACAGGAAGATCTCTGAAACTGTTTCCAGAGAGGGGCCGAAAGGGATAAAAAATTTCACATGTGGCTCGAAGAATTAAGTTTGCAGATTCAATGCGTTAGTCCAGGGTATCACTGCACAGTGTGTTGAGAGAATGGGAGAGAGAGAGACGGCTGTGGTTGTTATTCATGTTGTTTCAAGTGAACGGGACAGAGAGGTGGCAAAAGTCCACTGTATCATAGGTATTTGATCTCTTTGAATGATCACTGGAGTTACTAGAGCCAGCTCTTAGCAAAATTACACACCCTAGCAACATATAGGGAGGTGGCATGAGAATCCCGCGCTTTTTATGCTGGGTAAGATTCTCACGTTGCCCTTTTTAAACAATGCGACCTGGTCAATGCAGCGATTTCTATCATGCACTTTTCAGTGCAACCTTTTAAAAGTGAACCAGTGCCAGAGGGGTATGCAACGTATTGCCATACCTGGAAAATCTGTAGATGAGCTGACCCAGAGACAATATCATTCCCATCACATAACACAGTGAACGGCTCCAATCTCCCGCTCCTCGTGTCCTGCGACGTCAAGCACACAGAGTCAATCTGAAGCAGCTCTTCCTCCTGTCCTCTATTTGACTTTGTCTCCCAGCAACGCCAACCAAGTTGCAGGTGGATATATATATTTATTTATTTATTAGTGCCGGAATGTGAGTCCACCAGCCTTCAGCTGCCTAACGCTAGGGACACCAGTGCAGGAGGAATTGTTTTACATGGAAATTTTACAATAGCACTGCAGGCAAGAGAAGCCAGTTCACCAGTACCAGGAGTATTTAAAGCGGAACTTTCACCCGCTATAAAGTCGCCCTGTAATAATCAAGCAGGTAGCGACTAGCTTTATAATATATCAGTTACCTCTGAAATGTAGCTGATTATGAAGAAACCCTTTATTGTAGGAGACCGGAAGCCAGGCATCAGTGCAGACATCTTGTCTGTGCACTTGTGCTGTCATTCCCGGTCTCCAATGAGAAGCACTGCAGTGTGCCACAAGGTAACGGAAGGGACTGACGCCACAGGCGCGCAGATTGCACTAACCTGGCTGTCAGTCTCCTACGATAAAAGATTTCTTTATAATCAGCTACATTTCAGAGGTAACATATCTATTATAAAGCTAGTTGCTACCTACTTAATTATTGCAGGGCGACATTATAGCGGGTGAAAGTTCCGCTTTAAGGTTTCATACGGAGACAGTGCTCTAGATCCATAATTTACCACCTATGTGCATTGCTTTGCAATGCGTTGTGTACCCCTCTGGCACTCAAAGGGTTAAGTGGGAAGTGAAAGAGAGAATTAAGCTGTATCTGTGGCCAGAGCAAAGGGTAAAGGAAAAAGACTCTAGTGAAGCATTAAAATATGATTTGCCATGGTTTCAGTGCGGTTTATTTTGCAGAAGTAATTATCCTGAACATGCCCTGTGATGTTTTTTATGCTGGCCTCAGTTAAATCAGAGATTTTTTAAAATGTTTTCTCCCAATCCAGTCACTGTAGCATTTGGCTTTTTTTGTTTTCAATGGCTATAAATGTGATATTGCCACAGAAAATATATCACGATCACAGTTATAATTTCAGTTTATACATTTTCTACTCAGTGTGACGTACAGACCTCTACAAAGAAAGACAGATATCATAGCCTGAAGTTACTACCTGTTTTCTTAGAGCCAATCGCTGATTTATAGGGTTTTTCTCCTCGGGTGAATGTAGGAATACGTAAATATTATTTTACGTCAGCTTTCTGGAGTTTGCCTTGTGAACAGTAGGTGTTAGTGAGATAATGTCAGTCTTCACACTGTACAATCACTAGTAATCTGGTGCGGTAATCCATGCAAACAGTCCGGAGAGTAATAACGCAGCGGAAGTGGATTAGTAGAGACTAAACCACCAGCCGTGTTTCGACGGTCAGGCTGTTAATCTTCTAGGTTTAAATATCTGTACACTGACATTTAGAACAGTTTATTTATTTAACCCTTTAAGGACCAGAGGGGTGTTTAAAGGAGCAGTAAACTTTTTTTATGAAAAAATATACATTGTAGGGATTTCCCTATTGAGTAAAATAAGGGTACTCCCACTGCTGAGAGATTTATATTTCCAGAGTTATTACAGTTTAAACCCATGTTTTTTACATTAGCAGTGCCCTCTAGTGGTCAAATTCTAATTAGATTTTCTTGTAATGGAGAGGAAAGTCAGAGACATACAGTTCTCCATAGAATGTGATAGAAACTGCCTGTCACTTCCTGTCAGTTAGAACTATCAGGAAGTAAACACAGGAAATTCATTTCCTGTCAGTTAGAACTATCAGGAAGTAAACACAGTAAATTCACTTCCTGATTATTTAAACTATTATAAATTTTTAATAAAACATCTGACAGCAGTGGGAGTGACCTTGTTTTATTCAACAGGAAATGCTCTGTAAAATATGTGTTTTCATAAAAAAAAGTTTACCGCTCCTTTAATACTTTGCAAAATGCCACAAACCCCTCTGGTCCTTAAAGTGTTAAAAGAAGTGAATTCTGACACTGTCTTGCAACTTCTACTTCCTTGAATAACGATTTTGAGGGCTTCTGAGCCCCATGGCTCTCTTTTCACCATTCTCTTCCTTCTTTGAGTAATTGAGTTATACATTGATATTAGGACCTCTGTCTCTCCCTTTCTGATCCACAAGGCACTGATGGTCAGTACTGCCATTGATTTAATCCTGATCTACTGTAGTTCAAACAGACTCTTAATGCGACTGTGATGTGTCTTTGTGACGGACGGCTCCCGTGGACCATCCAGCTTTTCACTCCATCCTTATGTGCAATCCATTAATCTGAAAACTGTTTTTTCCCTCCATTTCTCCCCCTTCCCTCTCCCCCGTCCAAGGTCACGTTCATCACCCAATCATATCAGTGTTGACTTAATTCTTCAGCCAACCGAACATGCACACCTGGGCAATATATATATCTCATAAAGGATTGGCCCTTCACAGGAACATTTACAACTCCACAGGACGTGACTGTAACAGCCTACATTTTGAACATAAATAACTTTTAAATAAAGCAACTGTCAGCAGTGGGAATAAAAAAAGAAAAATTAACTGATTCTTTAACCCCTTGAGAGGTATGCAATACATTGCTTTGTAATAAGTTGCACAGCCCTCTGTCCCCAAAGGTGTTAAAGATAAAACTGAAGCTATGTGAGCATCAAATCCAGGTCAATAAAACTTAAAAAACGTGTGACACTTATATGCGATGCATCACTGGACTTCATAACAATACAATATTTGTGTGTTGAGAAAGTGTTGAAATCCTCTTATAGGGACAGTAATGTCCCATAAAAATTGTTCAGAGTTTTGTAGAGATTAAAAAAATAAGCTAAATGGCACAAATCCTCTCTCTCTAACTGCTATGGTTAGATAGCTATCCTCCGCTAAACTTCTCCTCTCCCTCTTCTTCTCCTGATGTCAGCTGTAAACTGACAGCAGGAGTTCCTGGTAAAAGACGTCCAACAAAACTGGTAAAGGTACTGGAGGATCTGAGTTATAAAGAGACACTAGCCAAACTGGGGTTGTTTACATTAGAGAAGAGACATCTAAGAGGTGATATGATTACCATTTACACATACAGTCAAGGTCAATACAAAGAACTATCCAATGAATTATTTATGCAAAGAGTTGAGCTAAGAACAAGAGGTCATCCATTAAGACTAGAGGAAAGGTATTTTCGACTAAAACAAAGGAAGGGATTATTTACAGTAAGGGAGGTAAGGCTATGGAATTCTTTGCCTAGGGATGCTGTGCTTGCAGATAATACAACTGCATTCAAAAAAGCAATGGATGCCTATCTAGCACAGAACAATATCGAAAATGATGACAGATGGTTTCAAAGCAGATAGGATATTGATCCAGGGAACTATGTGACTACCAATTGGAGTCAGGAAGGAATACATTTTTTTTTTTTTTTACCCCACTTGGGGCTAGATTGGAAATGGCTCCAGAGGGCTTTTTTGCCTTCCTCTGGATCAACGGGGATGTTTTTGGCATGGGCTGGACTTGATGGACGCATGTCTTTTTCCAGCCTCATCTACTATGTTACTATGTTAGGTGGCTCTTCAGCAGATCCGAAATAGCGTGATTTAAAAATAAATACTTCTTTGGAACGGTCTACAAATTGTGCTTGGTTTGCAAGCACATTTTTTAGACCGTTCCAAAGAAGTAATTCTGTTTAAATCTCTCTATTGCGGCTCTGCTGAAGAGCCTCCTCGTGTCGGCTGACACAGATCTCCTTCTGTCAGCCTTACAGCTGACATCAGGAGAAGGGAATCCTTAGCGGAGGATATCTCTCAAACCATAGCGGTTTGAGAGATAGGCTTTGTGGCATATTGTTTATTTTTTTAACCTCTACAAAACGCTAAACATTTTTTATGGGACAGTACTGTCCCTTTAAGGGGATAGTAACAATATATAGTAAAATATATCATTGTTATCATCCTAAGTACAACAAGGGTACTCCCACTGCTCAGAGGTGTTTTATTCAAAAATTATCAACGCTCAGACTTGAATTGTTTTAGGTGTAATATCTCAATGGCCTGAAATGTTATGGTGGTGTTGTTGCTGCACCATCCTATGAAGACTTATGGTCAGCTGACCGAAACTGTCCATAGGATGGTGTAGCAACAGTTCCACTGTACCATTTTAGGCCACTGAGATGCTGCCCCTCAAAAACTGAAGTTTGAGCTGCAATACCTTTTGAATAAAGCATCTCTCAGTGGTGGCAGTACCTTTGTTTTACTCAGGAAAAGAAACCCAAAATGTTATATATTTTTATATATATTAAGTGTAACTATCCCTTTAACATTAATATAATAAACCCCTCGTCCCTCATCTTTAACCCTTTGAGTGCCAGGGAGGTATCCAACGCATTGCGTTGCATTCCTTTCTGGCACTCAAAGGGTTAATGCCGTCTACACCTCAGCACTTAATGCTACTCCCCATCCCAGTATTGCTGTTTATTTTCCTTTCGTCCTTCCCAAGTTTCCCTGTTGCTTCTCAAATTGTCATCTTGGCTCGTGTATCTAGATTCCCACCAGAATGTTTTTATGTGAATGAGCAGTGCTTGACCTGAGGATGGGAGCTGACCTGTAAAGTGTCTGACCTATAAAATATCAATTGTTAGTCCAAATTAAGTATCATTCATCAATATATATTTTATAGTTCCACTAAATAAAATAATGCAGCTGCAACAATGGACTATTTATTGAAGACCTGAGACAGGCATGAAAGGTGTTAATTACAAGGGGAGAAATTTGCTTTGGATTACACAATCCACTATATCAGTAGATCCAGATTACACCGTGCAGTATATCAGTAGATCCAGATTACACAGTCCACTATATCAGTAAAATCCATATTACACAGTCCAGTATATCAGTAGATCCAGATTACACAGTCCACTATATCATAAAATCCAGATTACACAGTGCAGTATATCAGTAGATCCAGATTACACAGTCCAGTATATCAGTAGATCTAGATTGCACAGTCCACTATATCAGTAGATCCAGATTACACAGTGCACTATTTCAGAAGATCCAGATTCCACAGTGCACTATGTCATTAGATCCAGATTACACAGTCCAGTGTATCAATAGATCCAGATTACACAGTCCAGTATATCAGTAGATCCAGATTACACAATGCACTATTTCAGAAAATCCAAATTACACAGTCCACTATATCAGTAGATCCAGATTACACAGTCCACTATATCAGTAGATCCAGATTACACAGTCCAGTATATCAGTAGTTCCAGATTAGACAGTGCAGTATATCAGTAGATCCAGATTACACAGTCCAGTATATCAGTAGATCCAGATTACACAGTGCAGTATATCAGTAGATCCAGATTACACAATCCACTATATCAGTAGTTCCAGATTACACAGTGCAGTATATCAGTAGATCCAGATTACACAATCCACTATATCAGTAGTTCCAGATTACACAGTGCAGTATATCAGTAGATCCAGATTACACAATCCGCTATATCAGTAGATCCAGATTACACAGTCCACTATATCAGTAGTTCCAGATTACACAATCCACTATGTCAGTAGTTCCAGATTACACAATCCGCTATATCAGTAGTTCCAGATTACACATTTCAGTATATTTCAGTAGATCCAGATCAATATATATTTTATAGTTCCACTAAATAAAATAATGCAGCTGCAATAATGGACTATTTATTGAAGACCTGAAACAGGCATGAAAGGTGTTAATTACAAGGGGAGAAATTTGCTTTGGATTACACAGTGCAGTATATCAGTAGATCCAGATTACACAATCCGCTATATCAGTAGATCCAGATTACACAGTCCAGTATATCAGTAGAACCAGATCAAGATTACATAGTCCGCTATATCAGTAGATCAAAATTACATAGTCCACTATATCAGTAGATTCAGATTACACAGTCCAGTACATCAGTAGATCCAGATTACACAATACACTATATCAGTAGATCCAGATTACACAGTCCAGTATATCAGTAGATCCAGATCACACAGTGCACTATATCAGTAAATCCAGATTACACAGTCCAGTATATCAGTAGATCCAGATTACACAATCCACTATGTCAGTAGTTCCAGATTACACAGTCCACTATATCAGTAAAATCCAGATTACACAATCTACTATGTCAGTAGTTCCAGACTACACAGTCCACTATATCAATAGATCCAGATTACACAGTGCAGTATATCAGTAAATCCAGATTACACAGTGCAGTATATCAGTAAAATCCAGATTACACAATCCACTATGTCAGTAGTTCCAGATTACACAGTCCACTATATCAGTAAAATCCAGATTACACAATCCACTATGTCAGTAGTTCCAGATTACACAGTCCACTATATCAATAGATCCAGATTACACAGTGCAGTAGATCCAGATTACACAGTGCAGTATATCAATAGGTACACATTAAACAGTCCACTATTTCAATAGATCCAGATTATTCAACCCACTATGTCAGTAATTTCAGTTTATGCAGTACAGTATACTGGTAGATAAAGATTATGCAGTACAGTGTATCAGTAGATCTAGATTACATAATACAGTATATCAGTAGATATACAGTATACCTGAAGATCATATTATGCAGTACAGTAGATGTAGATTATGTATTACAGTATATCAGTAAATCCAGATTACTCAGTATAGTATATCAGTAGATCTAGATTATGCAGAACAGTATATCAGTAGATCTACATTACACAGGACAACCATTATAAAGTCTGCCTTTGTGCTGCATCCCTATATGGGTTTGGTGCCACAGCCCAGGGACTTACACCCAGGGTTTTACATAGAAGCATGAGCAGGTCTGGACAAACCAATTGTTCGGGGGTGACAAAAAGATTCCTTTGATTTTCATTTGGGGTTTAACTAATTTAAAAGTATTGATTTGCAGACCTCTCTAGCATTCAGTAAACTCAATTTAAATCAAAGGAAATGGTGGTATTATTTACTTTCGGCCTGTGACCCACTGGCATGCTCTATAATTGCTCATCTTTTCCTTTCTGGGTAAGGCCTCTGGGGATTTCTGGTAAACATAAAGGTGCTTTTATTAGCTCATACCAAATAAATAAACATCGTTATGTAGGAAAAAGAAACACACCAAGTTCCCATATGTGAAGCCTGACTCCTTCTTGGCCCTCTAATGAATATGTGGGTAGCAAGGCATCATATCAACTGGACATTGCCCAAACCAAGGAGACACACTCTCTCTTCTTTTACTGGCTTGGTTTCCTAGGAACTATCTCCTCCTGAGTCTGCTCTGTCTTAGTGTTGGGGGGGGGGGGGGGCTCAGTCCGCATAACAGCCCTCTCCTGAGTCTGTTATGTCCTAGTGTTCGGGGCCTCAGCACCCACAGTAGCTGTTTCCTCCTGAGTCTGCTCTGTCCTAGTGTTGGGGGGGTGCAGCCCACATAGCAGCCCTCTCTGAGTCTGCTCTGTCCTAGTGTTGGGGGGGGGGGTTCAGTCCGCATAACAGCCCTCTCCTCCTGAGTCTGCTCTGTCCTAGTGTTGGGGGGGGGGGTTTCAGTCCGCATAACAGCCCTCTCCTGAGTCTGCTCTGTCCTAGTGTTGGGGGGGTGCAGCCCACATAGCAGCCCTCTCCTGAGTCTGCTCTGTCCTAGTGTTGGGGGGGGGCTCAGTCCGCATAACAGCCCTCTCCTGAGTCTGCTCTGTCCTAGTGTTGGGGGGTGCAGCCCACATAGCAGCCCTCTCCTGAGTCTGCTCTGGTTCCTAGTGTTGGGGGGGGGGCTCAGTCCGCATAACAGCCCTCTCCTCCTGAGTCTACTCTGTCCTAGTGTTGGGGGTACAGCCCACATAGCAGCCCTCTCCTGAGTCTGCTCTGTCCTAGTGTTGGGGGTACAGCCCACATAGCAGCCCTCTCCTGAGTCTGCTCTATCCTAGTGTTGGGGGGTGCAGCCCTCTCCTGAGTCTGCTCTGTCCTAGTGTTGGGGGGGGGGGTTCAGTCCGCATAACAGCCCTCTCCT